>AYJT01063951.1:0-13653 GCA_001278415.1 Ocimum tenuiflorum | reverse complement strand
TTACTGGCTTCGTGGTGAAGGTTTTGATCAGGGAGGGTAATCTTGTGGCTGCTGTTTGTGCTATTCTTGGATACTTTGCTCTTGTTAAGAACAGGGAAAATGGCGACAATCTTGATTTTCAGTGAAAAAAGAAAAAAAGTGGCGACGAAAACATCATATTTTTTTATCTAATTTGTTGGTTTGTAATATAGTCTAACCATGGGATCTCTTTCTTGATATTTTTTTTTTTTTTTTCCAGTGATTAATTTTTTGCATAATTAGACTTGGTAAGAGTTGATTGACTGGGGAAAATTGTTTCTTTTTGGAGTGGTTTGTGTTGCAGGGTAGAGATCTTTGTGGAGCTAGAGCTCTGTATTTAATGGCTATGATATGCATGCGAAACTACTAGTTATAATGTTACTGTAAATGTGAAAACTGTCTGTCTGTTGTGTTTATGCAATTTCTATTTCTGGAAGGTGACAGAGTGTAAGAAAATATGTTGAATGCAGCAGCAAATGTTTGATGGTTTCTTCATTTACCAGTACAACAAACAAATTTACATGGAGTATGTAAAATAGAGGGTAGAAACTAGAAATAGAATGATGAGTTTTCTTGGATGCATTAGGAATTTGAGATTCCTCCGCAACTCCAACTTTTGCATCTGATTCTTTTCTTTATTGAAACTGACAATGTCTTGTTAATTGAACCTAAATGGCAAAAAGAGAGCGAGTGATTCAGGATCATGCACATGCACATGCACATGCACATGCACATGATCTATCTATAACTAAAACAGGAAGCCAATAAGATGTTACGGACTCTTTTGTTTAGCACAAGGTTTTCTTTTTCTTTCTTAATTATCATTTCAGTGAGTTAAGTAGACTCGGACAAGAGGAAGCTAGTCGGGATCCATATAATATATACTAGTAGCCTAGCCCACCCATAAATTGTTTATGAGCACAGGAGATAGGCATGGTGGATGAAGGAAAAAAGCATCTTCTGGAGTTAATTGCATAAGAAGGAATGTATTTGACCGCCTCTTTTCAGTAATCTACAAATTTCACTACATCTTTATTTGAAATTTCCTGGTCGCTGCCACCTGGTTAGCTTATATTATTGCGACCCTGTATACAACATGGAGTAAGTCAACTCAATATAGCAACACAAAAAGTAGTACAAAAATTTAACGAATGCATGTTTTAGTACTTGAGTAAAACTGCAAATTATTAAGAATTGTTCTAATTGGATAATAATTAACTACAAGCGACCGACGTATACAATTTTAATAACGAAAATTTAATTGCACACGTAAAAAAATAAAAGGAAACAATCACCCCCAATTAAATTGTGCTACATGAATTTAAATAATTAAATATTAATTCATAAATTTAATTAAATTAATCATTAAATTAAATAAATAAATAAGAAATTATTGTTTTAAATGAGAGAATTACTCGTCCAATGGAAGGATGATATCTGAAAGGCATGGATCACAAATTTAATGGTCAATCAAATCATATCATCTACCCG
The DNA here is from genome assembly GCA_001278415.1 of Ocimum tenuiflorum. Lineage (NCBI taxonomy): Eukaryota > Viridiplantae > Streptophyta > Magnoliopsida > Lamiales > Lamiaceae > Ocimum > Ocimum tenuiflorum. Next base: position 12,144 of record AYJT01063951.1, on the reverse strand, counting down.
CTAAAGATTCTTATAATTTCCGATAAATAGGGATAATGGGAAAGGAAATGAGACACATTTGAACACTCGTAAGCTTCGGAGAACTCAAGGAATGAAGAAAGAAAATTCAAGAGCTATCTCTACATAATTAAGATATTTAAGTGAATATTCAAAACATATAAAAGAAGATTCATGATATTCTTCACATTCTTTATCAAAATCAAGTCAAAACCCACATTTGATTCCATTTTAAGGCTCCCGGCCCCGATAAACGTTAGTAACTCTCCAAACATCAAAGAAGAAAATCCAAGTTCAAGTGGAAGAAGAATGATGATCAAATTCTTCAAGAAATCATACAAATATGACGTGTGATTTGGAAACAATGTGAAAGTCCTCCAAATTAATGTTATAAATATTCGAAATCAAATGAGTTAAATTTCTTTGAAGATTTAGAAGAACACTCGTGAATCCAGATTGAAGAAAAGAATTATAGGTGAACTAGAGATACAATCCACAAAATTTCAACTTTAATCCACACCTCATAAAATTGTAATCAGATTTTCTTTTTATTCAATATAAATACAAGATTTTGTGTTTACACTAATATTCAAAAATGGTATTATTCAGAAATTTAAAACATGACTAGAAATAGATAGACATTTTTCAATCTCAAACGTTCAAATCTCAAAAGTGATTTTGTGGTGGTAGGAGTTTCGCTTCTCTAGGCTCGTTTAGTTTGTAGAACTAAGTCCCTACACGTAAAATTTGAAATTTAACATAAGAATCGAAAGATCGTAAATTGAATAATTCAATCGTGTCGGGAAAGTTGTTTAATAGTTATCGGAATTGACTCGAGACGAAGATTCAACTTTTGTCTTAGGTTCATCGAAGCGAATAGTTTGAGTATCATATCGAGATTTGGATAATTCGTTATTTTCTATTCATTTAGAATTTGGGCCGCAAGGAACACTGGATAATGTTAATATTATCGAGATATGGTTTAACTATCCGATTCTCAAGAAACCTGTCCTGTGTATAAGTATATATAGAAGCGCTCTAGCAAATAAATTTGACACCTACGCCAATGATTTCTTTTCCAAGTCGCAAGTGCTACAAATGTTTTTACCAAACCAAAATCAATAATTGAAATTCTTGAATTAGTTTAAATCTTAACCTGCTTTCCAAACATTTCTATCGCCTCTGGAATACAGTTTACATTGCATCTGTTATTGTAGCATCAGCATGAAGAAGTTTTTCAGAACTAAAAATGCTAAAATCATGTTTGCACTCAACTATGAAAGATTATTCAATTGATACTTTGCTAGTCGTGGTTGCAGGTGCCCAAGAAGAATAGAAAATCCATGAAGAAACTTTAATAAAATCTGTTTCTGAAGATCATGCAAAATATCGATGCCGGATAAGATATCGAATATGAACTATTACATGAACACAGAGAGATTATATGTACGTATACAATACAAACTATATTTTGCAGTTGTTAGCCAAATGATATACACTATTAGTATAGAGCAAATCCTGGGAGAATGCTTCATAAAAGCAAAACCTCAGAAATGGAGGCCGGAAATTGGAGTGGATTGTACTCGTAAAGTGACAGAACTCTGCTTCATCAAGCTGCTTCTTCTCCACGCCTGATGCCTTGGCTTGCATCATTAGATTCAGAGTCGTAGGTCCACAGTTGTTTCAGCTCGCCTCTAATCCAGCCCAACACAACGCAAGTTCCTGAGATGGGTAGAGCATTATGTAATTCATGGAACAAAGTGGAGAGAATCGTAAGACAAGAAAAAATTCAGTCATTAAAGAGATTGAAAATAAAGTAGTACCTAGTGTGCAAGGAACTAGGTAGAGTAGAGCCGGTTGCCCGTGTCCATCCATCAAATACAACCCTAAGTAAGTAAACAATAGGCCTGCACCAAATGATACAGTGCGTGAATGATAGCTCATTGTCACATTTTGTTCTCAAATGCAGCTGTGACACAAGAGTACACAGTTGATATCAGTGTCACAACTATCTTCGCTGTGTTACTGCATCATATTGTGCAGATCTAATGTATTCTGTCTTCGCTACTAAAGATCGAACACATTAAACTTGTCCCTATGAGGACATCCCAAGTGGTGGACAAGTGTGTACAAATACACTCCAAAGAGAGATCTTGACTAAATCCAACTCAAAAAAGTAAATAAAATAAAATATAAAGGCCACCACATTAAATTACGACATATGCATGCCGATAACTGCAAGGACAAAAAATCTCAATGTGTGGGGGCTCATGCGTATGATTATATATATCATATATACCACATAATGACAAGATCAATCTTCCTACAAATTAAACATACATAGAAATATATAATGCAAGACCATTAAGAAACTAACACATGTACTTGATAGATTGTGCAATACAATATCGAATAAAATTAATGTACACTGGCAGAAATTATCGTCGAAAGGACAAGTAGTAGCATTTTTGGTCCCACAGGACATGGTGCCGCTTTACTTAGGTCTCATACTTGCATTTTTGGTCCCATACATCCGTCAAAATCTTTTCGCTATAATAGTCTAAAAACAATTTTGGTATTTTTAATTCCAATTTCATAAATTATTTACAGCAGTATAAGTCAAATAAAAGATAAAATGAGCAAATAACCACATGATTCGTGTTAGTGATCCATTAATTTTGGGACTGAAATTGCAACATTTTGGAATTGGACTAGAAGTAAATTTATGGGACCAAAATGAAATGGGATTGTGTCCTAGGGACCGAAATGCAATTCAATCTTCAAAGAACTAGTGCATGACCATGAGGCAAATATACTCACCAACTCCATAGCCAATTGACAACCAAATGAAGTATCCGTTCAAGATCCTCTTCTTATTTGCTTTGTCAAATCTGCAAGAAATATGAAAGAAAAGAATAGTTGAGCAAGTTCCACTCCATTTGTACACATCCAGTATTTAGAAAACATTAAATCTTTTATTTATTCATTTATTTACTTTTTGCACTCTCATAAATATTAAGTGATATATAGCTTTACAGAAAGGAAGACAATTCTACTGGATAGCCTCCATCATAGAGAAAACCGTATTTATGAGATTATGATTTCATTAAAAATCAAGTGCTATATAACTTTACAGACTGCAGAAGGGGTTTTATTTAACGACAAAGCTGATGCTGGATACTACTCTGAATACAATATTGATTCCAAGAAACAGTTAAAAGTATATAGTACAAATATTACTCATGTATTATATTTTCAATCATAAAACCATAGAGATAATAGTAAAATACCTAAAGGCAAAGGAAACTAGCAAACCGGGGAATACAATGTCGCCCAGACCTATCATGTTATAACCATAATAAGGATCAGCAATTCGAGGAACTCTGAGAAGCATGGGGATTGATTCTCCACCGCTTTTATCACCTTCGGCAACCTGAGCAGTGCAGGAAAAAACTCAATATGACGCAAATAATTTAACAAGAACAAAAGAATCAGCCTACAAAATTTCCTGAATATATTCGTTTGTAAGAACCTACAAATCAATTTGTTGAACACAAGCACCAAAGTATTTCAGATATAAGCAGATTATGTAAAATACATTAGAGAGCAACAAGAGACCTGTGTGCTGTAAAAAAAAATGAATGCAAGTAGCTTCGAAAACATTGAAGGGGCAGAAGATGTTGCAATTAATATGAGTGCAACACACAAAAAGCGAATCTAATTCTCACAGTAGTCACAACCATTCAGAATGAAAGTTTTACAAAAACTAAAACAAGGCTAGTCATCAATCATCACCATTTCCACTTTCTTCAAATTCCAAATCATCTAGTAGCCTCAATAGCGTTGGCAAAACACAAGTTAAAAAGAAAGATTAAAACTAAAAAGGAGATGGCACAGACAAGTACAATCAGGAACAGGCTTGTCAAGAAACGCTCAAGTTTTGCCCATACAGCAGCATTCCCACATGGATTTCCAGCATTCAGAAAATTCTCTAGATTCTAGACATGTTCTTACTACAAAGTTATTTACTAGCTCACCTAAAATCATGCACCTTTTAAATATTGCCAATCTTGTAACAGAAGACAAGATATACAGTAATAATACATATTATGTATTATGTATTTGCAATCTGAGGCGCCAAGTCTCGAAAGGATCAAAATTGCAAATTTAATTCAAAAGACAAACATAAAGCTTGATATCTAACAATGTGCCCTACATGTATACACTTCTCAAAACAATCACAACCTCAGAAACTTTACCATGGATGGTAGACATATATAATTGACGTCAAATTATAAACCAAGAAGAGCTGCCTGCTCCTTTCTTTCTGTTCAAAATAGTTCTACTAGGGCTCAATGCCAGAAAATGGAAAAAACATCTAGAAATATACTATAAGCCTGATCTATCATATTCAAGAAGGATTGTTGATATGTAGCAGGAGCAGGGGCTCGGTTGAAGGTGGGGACGGGCTTGAGCCCACTGTTTGTGGGCTGAGAAATGCAATTATCGTATCCTGTTTTATTTCTTTTGTTTTATTGCTAGTGGGCTTTTTAGTTTAGTGGTTGTTAGAATGTCTATGTTCGGCTTTTATTTTGTTGTTGGGTATAGGTGGGCTTTAGGGTTTTTATTGGAAGGGGTATTTAAACCCCATTTAGGGTTTAATTGTATCATCAATTTTGGAATTAAGGAAAGAGCCGTTTTTGGCATTTGGGGCAGCAGCTTGCTGCGTGCATTTGGGGGAGACAGCGGTTCGCTGCCGTTTTCATTTCAGTTCTTATCAATCGTAAACACAAAATTTCAAGGACAATGAAAGCAAATCAAACCAAATTAAAAGGGGTGCTTAAAATTTCACAAACTTTGCATTTGTTTAACGTGTTTTCTAAATTTTGGTTTTCAAGTACACAAACTTTCACTTGCTTTGGTCTTTCACATGAGGTCAACCTTCAAAGAAATTAGATCTAACATGGATGTAGGAACTGCAAAAGTGTACTTATCATAAGAATAATAAGATATCTATAACAACTACGTTGTCATCAATGCAAAACGATGCCGTTTTACATGTAGATTCAATTGATCAAAATTTAACCCCCTGCAAAAAGAAAAACAAAAAAAGATGCCAAGTTTATGTATTTAAAAACCAAATTTGAAAATATATTTAAACCAAAAAAAATGCAAAGTTAATGTATTTTAAGGCAATTACACTATCAAAAATTAAGGATTTCTGTGAAAAATATTACTAGAGACCAGCAGCATCAAATAAGTGAAATCAACAGAAGAAAAACAAAATAAATGGTCACCACATTCAAAACTGACAGGCCTACTACATAAGGGAAGAAAGAAATCTGATTGTGCATGAACTTACAGCGATCATAACACTGTCCTGGAATATAAATGGAGATAGGAAAACCCAGAAGATATCATACACAAATGCACAGCACAGAAGTACTGTGGCAACCTGAAAAGTGGCATCAGATGAACATTAGAACATGGTAAAATCATGGTTTCTAATAGGGACTTTTATCGATATACCTTTATGTTTGGTAATTGAGCCAATTGTAAGACAGTAATCATCATACAAATACCCTGATTCAAAACAAATCATATGTGCAATTAAATTTTAGAGATTTGACCGTGAATGCTTCGTTATTCAGAAATATCAAGATGGTCATAGCTCACTTACAGACAAGAAAAAACAGTCTCAACACGTCATGAACTCAGAAATGAATAAAAAACACAACAGCAGCATATTAAGGGATAAATTTCAGCTGCACATAGTTGCACACTTATGAACTAAGAATTCATAAATACACATGCCCCCTTGTGCACAATAATATAAATACATGGTAAACAAGAGTGAACTGGCAAAAATATGGGAATGCACACATTTGTATCATCTAATCATTAGCAATTTAATTCAAAAGCTTGAAATGAAGTTTCTTAGAAGATGAGAAATCTGAAACGATTATAGATCCAATGTATATTTTATCCAGCATGTAACTGAATGGACTTGATTTCATATGGTCATCTAAAGTTATAAGAGCAAAATTTCGATATCAAAAATGTGTGCTTGAGCTGAAAGTAGTGTACATTTATATCAAAATCATTGTTTATGACGGATGCCAGAAGGCCCACTATACAGAGAAGGGACAGAGGGGATGACAATTTTCTGAGTGGTGCTTACAAGGATGTCTTGCCCAATCCAAGAGTAGGACGCCTTACGGTTAGCAGCCCAGGCAATGGCAAACCCCACACAGAATATCAAAACAGCTACAGAAAATATTGAAACTTCCCCTAGAAGTGGTAGATTCACTTTCTTCTGCTCGCTACCTCTGAATTTGCTGCTCAAAGACAAATCAAATATGTCAATATTCATCTAAAAATATTAGTTTCCGTAGAAATATTGCATTGCTATTTTCAGATACACAACTAAATCATACCTCAAGACCAATGAAACGATACAATTATGCATTCCCTGATGACAGAAAATAATCAATGAGCCAAAAAGTTCATTTGTAATACATAAATGATCACAAAACATTATGAAATACTTTAAGCTTTTTCCTCGTGCATGAGACAACGAGCATAATAACAAATTACTAAATCATTTTACAAACTTGAGTTGAAATGATGGCACTGGCTTGATGATTATAGCCTTACATGCATCTAAACGAAATGATAATTAAAAAAAAAAGTATTTATGATAGATATTTACCTCAATACCTCCAATGCAAAAGAGTATGATCAGCAACCAGATGAACCATGAAGACATGAAGAAATATAGAAGTAGCAGAAAAGTTGATGCCGTTATAACAAATACTATAGCACTTTTAGCACTAATATGAAGAATTTCCTTCTCTTCCTCATCCTTGTCTGCTGCAGCACCCGATTCCTAGAGAATGGATATGGAAAACAATTAGTGCAACCACCACATGTAACAAAGAAAAAATAAATGAACTACCATGTTCTAAAGTTAAAAGTTATATGTAAAAAAATTAAAACTAAAAAGAAAAGCATATTGCAACATTAAGAAATGCTTCTTATTAGAAATCAACAAGTAGCATAGAATCACACCGTGACCTCATTATAAGGAAAATCAAGAAGAGAACTCTGATGAAGGAATTTGTATGAACAAGAAAACAAGGCACATTCCATAAGTCAAGGAACCTGTGGTGACAATTCATTGTAGTGCTCATTATTTTGCTTCGATCCAGTGATTTCTGACCAAATTGAAGCAAAAACTACTGTCCCAACAGCCATCAGCCACAAGAATATTACCGAGTAGTCTAAAATTGGTCGATCCGGGGAGTATAATAGAAGTTCCACTGCTCAATATAAAATAGATAAGAGTAGTTAAGTTTATCACAAGAGAGAGTGAGAGAGAGAGAGACTAGAATAATAAACATAGACACCATATCCAGTCAGGAAAAATGTACAGAATGTCAATAGACTGGAAAAATTTTCAGTAACAGTACCATATTTGAATTATCCTAGTTTGCAACATCGAGTATCAAGCATCCCAAGATTAATGTTTTTATTACAAAAACATAGCAAATCAAAGGCCAGGAAATGGGCTTCTATGTATCCCTTGCAGTTAATGGCACAATGTTTCAATATGCCAATTTTTTATTATCTATGCTCTAGTTGATTTCAGGTCAACCTGCAATATTAACTCATTTAGATTTCATCAACTTTGGTTGTACATGATAGACCACTTATTTCACTTTGTTCACGGGCAAGGCTAGGGAGTGACTGGGTCTGAGAAAGGATTGTTCCTCAACAATTAGCAATGGCTACAGATCAGCCATTCGGAGGAGTGACTGGGTCTGAGAAAGGATTGTTCCTCAACAGTTAGCAATGGCTACAGATCAGCCATTCGGACTTCACCATTTCTCCTCACAACTCTGAATTTCAAATTCCCAATAATTGCTAAATGACAAATGCAATTTAGTGGATTCGAGAAGGCAGAAATACAATGAATCTTGAAGCCAAGTTGAGAACTTACAAGAAATTGCCACAAATTAAAATAATTGTAAATTTTTACTGAAAACCAAAGAAAGACTGAAAGGTACTGAACAAAGGCTAGTTAAAGAATGTATTAGAGATCCAAGTAACTTCTATTTATAATTTTACATAATCTGAACAAATTATATAAAGGTGGATTACCTTTGGCTCCGCTAGCCATGGACCCCTTTAGTTCCTCTCCTCCCGACTTAGAGATTGTAATAACAGGAATGGTGATATTTAAATCAGCATCATTACCACAACCCATCTGCACAAGACCTATGAAGTTCAAGTAAAGTAGCATTCATTCAAAACCAAAGTGGATTGAACTCAGCCAAGATACGAGGCATTAAACAATGAACGCATCAGGAATAAAGCTACCTTCATCATCGTTTATCACTATTAATGCAGCTGCTCCTCCAGCTTGTGCAACTTCAGCCTTAGTTGTGAAGTTGCAATCACCACGTACCACCAGTGCAATAGCGCCCGATATCTGCACGATAATATAAATATATAAGCATACTGCTACAAAAACTGACTGTGATCAGATGGTATGTATTCTGGAGGCTTCCTAATGGAGAAGAACGAGGGTTCCTTGTACAGTATTGACTCAGTAGTTATCCATGAAAAACTCTGCCAAAAGACTCAAAATTCAATAATGCAACAAACCTGCAGCACAACTTTTAAGTTCAGCTCTATTGTCTATTAAGTTCACCAAATTCATACGGAAGCAGTTGATTCTTTCCCTAAGGACATTCATCTTTCACACGAGCAGTTCAAGAATGTACTTTCTCAACCAACTTAGCCCCTAGCAGGAACGCCTAATCCCTAATTTTGTGACAGAAGAGGCAGGAAATATGATTTAAACGTTCCAATATAGAATTAGTTTTCTTACAGGCCTTAATGTCTGCGATGTATCCCAGAATATACCAAGTCAGTTTAAATTATAGATGTTATATATATGGGCTGCATATCCGAATCATTACACTATATCTTCAATCAGACATAATTTTCTGGAAGGTTTTCCACTATATCTTTTAGCCAGTACATTAGAATTTCTAATGAGCATAGCTGGTACTATAGAACCAATTGAAGTTGGCCAGAAGAATCTGTTGGTCAGATGGACAAAAAACAAACTCTATAACCATTAACAGGTTCTTAAACTGCAAGAAAATTCCAAACTAAAAAGGATGGTAATTTTTTTCTATTTTAATCATTATAAATAATGGAGAACATACTCTACATCTAGCTCCTAACAACCATTTTATTTACGTAAAGTAAAAGGATTAGACAAATACGTTAGAAGAAGAGGGAGTGCAGCCATTTAAAGGATCTGTAAAAGCAGCATATAAACGGTGGCCTTCTTCAGCATTAGCAGGCAACACGGAGCCAAAATCAGCAGTTAACCCACCTATTGGCTCCTTTGCCACACCATTTACCCACTCTTTGATTTTAACCTGGAAAAAAAAATGAAGAAGTTAGCACATTCCGAATGAATGATTTCCTTCTAACCAAACCATATCCATACCTAGAAAAGATATGTGAAAAATATTATCTCACACCAAAATTGAATTATCCATCATAAGATTGCTCGAGTTAAGAATTTATCATCACACCCATAGGTAAGACTAAACAATTCCCTCTTTGGCGCTACTTAATAACTGCGAAGTCATAGTAGAACCATATTTTTCATCCTATTTTTAACTTGACCCTGTCATGTGATAACTAAGTTCACATGTCAACTTAACAAGTACAGGATGAGTCGACCGCATAAGAAAGTGCGCACACATGCAATCAATAGTAAGCCTATTCAGTGTCCAACAGTATTTACCACTTAGATGTTCTGCAACTGAATACGAACTAAAATCCACAGATACACAGAGAGATGTGCGAATAACGGAGAAACTGGCGATATAGACAATTACGGCATATCAAATGGAAATAACCTCAAAATTGCTTACGAGATCAGATTACTATACCAATCGAAAGTCGTTACCGCAGGCAGTGGATTCATTGGCGGGGGCAGCTCGCGAAACGTCATCTCCGGCGGCGAGTGATGACAGGAAGAGGATGAAAATTCCCAATTGCAATGCAACGACTAAACTTGAAGAACGTGAAAATGCTGCAGCCATACCTAAAATTGGGGATTCTACTTAATATTCAGCCAAAATCACAATGCCTATCATGGATATAGAACTATGGGTAAGCGTTTACGAGCCGAAGAACTACAAGTAAGAGCACCAAAGAAATCAGTCCATTTCTAGAGATGGAAATGGGGGAAAATTGAGCAATCGTGATCGCGGTGATTGACCATTTGCACCCTGGAATAATGTTTGTGTGCAATTCACATCTTTAGATTTGAAGATTTATAATTTGGCACCATTATTATTCTCGACTAATATAAGTACTACTGTACACCCAATTTAAAGAGAGAGTGCATACATTATTTCACCAAATGCTTTTAAAGCATTCATTCCAATAAGTATTCGTGCAATGCACGATTTTATTTTCAACAAAAATCGGTATAAAACCTGCACCAAACAGCAATAATTTAAAAAAGAACTGCAATTTTCTTTGGGCAGTTTTGAGCATAGCCCCAAAAATTTGCAACATAACCCCCCTTAATTTAAATAAATAAAAATATTATCCAGTTCAGAGCAAGCGTCGTACGACAACACAGCGACAGAGTTGGCCAAGCGATTGTGCAGAGGGACACACTTTGAAGGGATGGATTGGGGGTTATGGAGAGCTACTTACCGATTTGTGTTTGTTTCAAAAATATCAATGGACTTCATGTTATTTTTTATATTTTTCACTGTTTTAAATTGGTAAATTGGGACCATGTTATTTTTACATTTGAAGTTGTATTGAGAAATTTTGTGATTATGTTAAGAATTGTCCTCTTCTTTTGCTAGTCAATACACTATCCCATTCAGTTAAACAAATGAGAACATTCAACTTAAAAAAGTCGATGGAAGTCATTCTATCAATTTACGAATGAATCTCGCTCAATCACAGATTCAGGTCGTTTGACTATTTTTCTTAAAAATTAAGAGGGAAAAATAATTATTTTTGACTATCATGTAGGATCAAGTTAGTGTATTTAGATCAACTGAGAGTCCAATTTGATTTGTCTTCCAAAAGAGTGAAGTGTTCTGAAAAATTATGAAAATTTGTTAGTTGATATTTTTTTAGTTGAAGAGAGTAAAAAAAAATAGAAATAAAATTTGTATTTATTTTGAAGAAAATCACTTTTTTAAAAAGGTAGAGTATAGTGTATTTTTTTAGAAAAACACATCAAATAGGGCCTGAGTCTCTTAATTTAGAAACATTCGATTTAATCCCTTCATTATTTACTATTAGTTTAGGTTTAAAACTCTTGTTATGCTATCATCAAAAGCGGAAATGAATATTTGTAGTTTTATATTCATGTAATTTTATTTAGTTATTTATTTTTTTTCTATAATTAAAATTGCATGGCTTTGTAGGTCACTGGTAAGTGGTAAGCATTTGAACTTTATAACATTAAATGTAATCAATAAACTTTATAAGTTGATTAATATTCTATTCCATGAATAAAAAGAAGGAAACTAATTAAACATATAGAGTTCTACGAAAGGTAAATCCATAAAGTTAAGACATAAATAATTGAAATGGGAATTTTGGTCCTTTCAAAAAAAAAAGTAAAAATGATCAATAGTATAAAATATCTTTAGCTATTTTCTTAAACCATCTCCAACCCAAACTCTATTTCCCAATCAACTCTAACTCTATTTCCCAGTCAAGTTTCCAGTTTTCCATTATCCATCTCCAACCATCAACTCTAAATTTCTCTCTACAATAGAATATTCCATTTTGATTCCTCCTACTATTCATTTAATTTTTTATATTGTATATATTTAGAAATATATTATTTTTAATATTAATCATTTTAATTTCGTATTTAAAATTAATAATTGTTATAATGTATGCACATTTTGTATGGTGAATATCTAATTTTTATATTTTAGGATTATTTAATAAATAAAAATAATCATATGATAAATTCTCATAAAAACGATGAAAATATTCAACACAAATATACAATTCACGATACATTATTTTTTGAATTGGAAAATTCTTCCCACAAATGGTCAATCAAAGCAT
>AYJT01063946.1:0-10519 GCA_001278415.1 Ocimum tenuiflorum | reverse complement strand
GAATATACTGCAGCCTAGACCGGAGACTCGTCCTCAAGTTGCCTCAGCTGTGACTACACTTTATATCTCATTTAGGGTTACCGATCATGCAATCCACTGTGATCTCCTACACGCTACATGATCTACCCTAGTTATTCGAGATAAATGGACTAGTTGTTATATGAAACGCATCGAAACAGTTAAACTTGTGTACAACATAAACAAAGTTAGCTTTACGTATACCAAAATCCAACACTTATGAAGTTGGAACTTGTTGAGAGATGGGAATTTGATTAAGGCTTGTAGCAAATTGAGAGTCTTCATAACATTGAGAACATCGAAAATCGTCAGGATTTCAAAGATTTTCTGAATCTGGAATGTTATGAGGGTGAAAGTAAGATTCAAAATTTGAATAAGTTGGAGAACTCATGAGTTTTGATATAAATTTGGATTATTTGGTTAATTGTGATACATGATAAAGAAAGAAAATAAAATTTTGAGAAATTAAAAAGTATGAGAGAGAGAGGTTTTTGTGTTGTATGTAAAATGATACCAATATTGAGGTCTATTTATAGAGAATTTTTTTTATGAATTTTGATATATTTTTTAGAAAAATTATTCAGAATATATAAAATTATTCAGAATATATAAAATTTATTTTTTTACCCTTATGACCCCCTAATTCAACACTCTTTACACAAATGCACTTTTCGTTGCAAGACAAAAAATTGAGAACAAAAAGAATAAGAAAAAGGAGCCTAACCACAGGGCTTAATCATCGACTGGAAAGGGCCGTGAAAGCTTTCTTAGCCTCTTCCAGCTCCATCCGCAGCTCCTTGTTCTCTGTCTCCAACAGAGCTCGGGCGTCTTGAGCAGCAACCACTTGCTGCTTGAGACGCTCCGCACCATTGTATCCTTTTAGCACTCGTACAGCTTCTCAGAGGCCTGCAGCCCAACAAAACATGGTCAGGATTTCACTAAGTAGAAACAATGAGGCATCTTGAAACGTACCTCATGGATGGTGCGGAGAGAGAGCATGGCCTCACGGATGTTGGCATCCGTTGCAGTAACCAACCCTTCGAAGGTAAGAAGACCCTGGGGGGTGAGGGTGGTGTCAACAGGCCTCGTCAAGGGCAACTTCCTCATTTTCTCCATTCCCCCCAGCAGGAAGACCTCCTTTCCTCAGTGCCATTGGAGGCACCCAAACCTTCGCCTCGAGACGCTTTATCGGTGGGGGATGACTCCCAACCCTTTCTCTTCTTCTTGTCTTTCTTTTCTCAGCCCTTGCAGCTCTCTCCACCTCGAGAGCCTTGAGCTCCTTGAATAGTAACTCTTGGTTTGTAATCCTCGTGTCGTCGGATGAGAGGGAAAGACTGGGCGAGGGAGATGGAGTTTGGTGGTGGCTGCGAACCTGAGACATAGTCAAATTGGCAGTTAGGGCCCCGATGCGGTGAACCCCGAGATGGTCGATATAGAAGTTTCCTATGATCGACGACCAGTTGCGCAACTGCGAGTACTCGCAAGTCGCACCCGCTCCTTCTTGTGTTTGATGAGCTAGACTTGATGGAGAGTTGCAAAATACAACAAAAGCAACACTCAACAGCAGTCAAAATAGGACATTAATGAAAGAAATCAGAATTGTGAGGGAGTAATTACTGCCAACTTCACCGAATTGTGAACGCAGGTGGGGCTCGATATCTGGAATCTGTAGATAGAAAAAAAGACTCCTTCGAACCGGAAATATTGATAGGAAGGCCGGAAACTAACATTGGAGATCGTTTATTCCATTAATTCACGGAATAATAACATTCTCCACTTACCCTATTCAACTTATAAAATTTACTCCACTCTCTAATAGTGGGTTCACCTAAACTCTCGTTGTCAAAAATCATGAGGGTGGCTACAATGTGCATCCAAGCCCCCGGCACTAGTTGCATTGGGGCGATCTGGTAGAAGTTAAGGATTTTGATGAAGAAGGGGTGAAGAGGAAGACGGTGAAGCCCTCTGGGGATGAGTGACAAAAGTCTAAAGGCCTCACCGCCGTAAACAGCATGTCATCCTCGAGGATGTCGTGCTCACAGATTCGGCGCACCAGTGCGTCATGCGAAACTTTAGAAGTGAGAGTAAGAAGAGAATTGCACAAAACTATTTTCAAAAAGAAAGAAAGCTACGAAAGAGGAAAAAACAAAGGGAAGGACGACTGACCAGAGACTTAGACGACGATTAAGAAACGGCCAGAGAATGTACAGTGAAGGGAAGAAGTAATTGGATTGGAATTTGAAATTCTAAAGTGATTAGGGTTTCTCGCATTTTGCCCTTTTTATGTGTACAGAATCTCAAAGGTCACCAGAAAACGATAATGTTTCACTAAGACGACCAGCCTCGAAGATCAACCTTCGAGATTAACATAATTCAAAAGCACAAATACCAGGTGACGCCTTGCGATCATCCGCATCCAAACCATGCATATATAGCATACTTGAAATGCTTTGTGGGCCTCGGGGCCAATTACCCCTCGAAAACCCTCTGAAGTTTGCACGCAGGTCCATTAACTCGATTACAGCCAACCACAAGTTACACCTCAAATCTCCGCAAAACTTTCTTAGAGATAGAAACTACGACAGTTCGCGAGCATTCTTATTACAACAAGACTAATCTTGAGACATCCGAGACTCGGGACCGACCATGCTCCTTCCACGTGCGTATGAAGTCATGATCAAATTTTTGGCCTTCGGACTTATGAACGAAGTACTCAAGGTTGGATTTCTTGCCCCGAGCCTCTATTCATATACTCATACGACTCAAAATATGGAAATTTTGGATTTCTGTACTCGGGGTTGGACTTATTGCCTGCGGGTGTTTATTTACTCCTCCAAATTATTACTGATTTCGTGCATCTGGCCCAACCAATCTTGATAACCACTTATGCCTCGTGGCATTGCGGGTATTATCTCCTTCGCGGCACCAAAACTGCATAATATTGGCACGAACGCCACCCAACAAATAAACTAACTCATGCCCCAAGGCAACAAAATAAACCAATTAATTTGATGCCCTCGTGGGCGACTGCAAACGAACCAGTATGCATCGACACCACCGAGTTTGCTTGCAAACGCTTGGTGTGCATCGACACCACTAGCTTTTTTCAAATACCTTAGACGTCAAATTCTTCAAATAAAAATGGCCATCGCCCAGTGCGCACGATAGCCACTGTCAGCTTTCGTTGAATTAAGCGCTTAAAAGCTACTTGGGTCTGCTAAAAATGCCACCGTAGCTTAAGGCCTTTACTCTCTCGTGTTGTCGATGAAATGCCTAAAGCCGCCATGGCCTCTTTGGAAAGTCGAATTTCTCGAAGAATAAACTAAATGCTAACTCGATCTTACGGGACCAGTAGCGGCCGGAAAAATCTTAACACGGTCACCAAAAACCATTTGGAGCGGTTGAGCCGATAGCTCCCTGCCATCACGATATTATCACGTGGATTTTCAGACTTCTTATTGTGGAAGATATCACTCCCACACATTTATCTAGGAACACAATATCTGCAACCAAAGCAAAGGATTAGCCTCGATAGCTGACTTCATCAACTGATGTGGTAACAGGTATCGAAACCTCGTTCCATCTACAATTTTGACTAACAATATTTGCGTAGGTTTGCCTCCGCGAACCAATGGACTTGCTGCACGAAGCCAAAGGGGCTATTGTTGAGGATCAAAATCGTGCCTTCCACTTCAGCCTCGCCTTTCGATTTTGCAGACCCAGCCCAATCAAGTATTCAAATTCATAAGAGTCTTCAAGGGATCAGGTCCGGAACCCGAAAGCCCTCAGAAACCGCGTGTAGAGCCTGAAGCTCGAAGCCTGAAGCTCGAAGCCTGATGAAACAGGGAAAGCCCTTGAGTGGACCCCTTTCGAGGGAAAACTCCTCGAAACACCTCGAAAGGTAGTCCCTTAAACACCTCGAAACACCTCGAAAGGTAGTCTCTTCGAGATAATCTGCAAAGTGCCTGGAATACACTTCGCACGACCCACACATGCGCGGAAGGACCCAGAATGATTCACTTGCCGAGTCAGCATATAGTCCAAAGCGTGACTCCAACTTCTTCCGCAAGAATTCGCAGATTGCCCTCGGCTAATTACATATTTTGTCCTTAATGTATGGTAAATTGAGATTCGTCTCTCTAGCGTGTATGACACAATCACACATCTCATGCACTCTCTCATTTTTAGCTACTGTTTCATCTTTTTAGTTAGCGTATTCTGTAAATTTCGATCGCCGTCGACTGAAAATCCTTTGTAATATGTAAATTCTAGCCGAATATATTAAATCTCAGCAATTCCGTTCCGGGAACTATAAACTTTTCTGGAAATCGTGGTGTTGATTTCCATTTCGTTCTAGCTTAGAGGTCCAACTTTGATCTGTTCAAAATCAATCCTCAACAACAACATTTTTACTCATATAAAAATTGGGAGTTTAGGTATGAAGTCCATTCAAGAATTTATTTATACTCGTCAAGATTATGTGCAAGCACATCGTGCCTTCGTTGTTTTAATTGATGAAATTGTAAAGAATATTATTTTATACCTTTTTTAATGAGTTATTTGTATAAAAACTACTATAATAACATCATGACCTTTCAATAAACTAAAAATTAATGGATTCATCCAATCAATAACTAATCTTTATTTAGTTTGGACAATTAATAGATATGCTTGTGGTATTGTGCCTTTGTCATAATACATATTGTATGTAATAAGATATTTAATATTCTTATTATTTAAAAAATCTAGAAGTACTCAATTAATTTATTGAAAGTCAAAATACTATCTATGAAAAAGTAAAAATTGATACCAAATATTTCATTCTAATATGTCTTAATAATTTATATTGCGAATCTAAATTATGATGTTTGATCCTGATTGATTTAGAGTTTTTCTTATCATTTTTGCTTCAAATATAAGTTTATCAATTATTGAATTGTGGTTGTTCGTAAGTTTAATATATGTTTTCTTATTTATTTGATCCCTATGAAATATTTAATTTTAATGATATTAATGTATTATCAATACCAATAATAGAATTCATTCACTCAACAACAACAACAATAATAATAATAAAAATAATACAATTCATATTTGCACTTATTTGTTTTTGTTGCGCATAATATTTTTGTATATTATTTGTTATAAGATTCATTCTAATACATGTGAGGACATCCCATGAGATTTGAAATAAAAAATATTTTGTTAATAATTAGATATTTATAATTGGATCACATATTTGAAGAAAATAGACGCAGATGGAGAAGGGTGGAATTAGTCGATCGTTTATAAATTTCATGAAAGTAGTTATTCTCATATAAGAATTAGAAGATAAGATTTATTAGGATGATATCTAAATTATGTTATTGATAAGTATAATTCTAATATAAAATATAAAAATAAATAAAAGTAAATTATTTTATATTATGTATTGAGAATTACATTATTATCCTTTAAAATAAGTATTTAAGAAGGATAAAATAAGTAACAAACAAATCGAAAGAAATATACGCACTTTTATAATATGTATAGATTTAATTTAACAGTGGTAGATATATGGAGTAAAATGAAAGCTATAAATAAAATTAGCCATATGAAAATATTTAGTATATTGGGGGCGATCTGAATTGGTTTGACTTGATCCATTACAATAGCTCATCGATTACCTAATTCAAAGGAAAAATCGATTAGATGATTGAATGAAAGAAGCATGGATATTTTAAATAAGGGATTTCTTGTGTGGATTTGGATCATTTTACGTCTTCTTCAAGTTATAAGGAATAATTTGGAGATTCTAAAAGTCATATATAGTTTAAAGTTGAGTTCATAAGAAAGATTTTGAAGCAACTGAATACATAAAGGCGAATGCGAAAGAAGGTACAATTTTTATTGAATTCATGAAATCATAAATACAAAAGATAGACCACAATTAGAAGATTCATCCTTATTCAGGAAGTCCCATAAATAGAACGCCGAGAGGATCAATGTCCATGTGCTTGATAAAAAGGAACTTAATTAAGGTAGAAGCAAATAATGATGGCCTTGTCTAGGTCTAAATTCGGGATGTCAAAATTATGAATGGCATTTAAGAAGTTTTGGAGTACGAGAATGGAAAGAATATGGATTCCATTGCAAGACTTCACGGATTTTCGTGAATGCTTCCATGCCAATCATGGGGAAACAACTTTTAAGGAATCAGAGTTCAAATATTGAAAGTAATGAGTCAACGCTTGTATCCAAAAAAATAAATAAAATATTATGAAAAAACAAATTTTTTGTTTATATTTTTTAATTATGTATGGAGATAAATTTTAAATTTATTTTGAAAAAAATTACCTTTTAAAAAATTGCGACATGCAATTTAAAGAAAAAACCCACGAACATACCCTTAAAAATGAATTAAACAATCAAATAAGCATTATTGTTGGAGATGATAGAAAATTTTAAATCATTACTGTAACAAAGTAGCCATCTGTTTTCTTAGTTTTTCCTTTTATTTTCTTAATGTCCACTAGGATGATAGTAAAGTAGCTGTGATTTTTCTTCTTGTTTCACTTTTTTTTCTTATGTTCGTGTACCTAACAAATTATTTGTTTTCTGAATTTATATTAGCCTCCAAAACTAACATAGAATTTGTCGTTTTAGGTGAAGCTTGGTAACTCATGGACACATGCATAGGATAATATCGCACATGGTCATGTGTAATTATGGCTTGCACATGCCATTCATCTTCTTCATTATATATACATGTCTCTATGTCTGCTCGTTTAGTTTATTTTATCCAAGTGTCTGCTCCATTAATCATTCGTAACAATATATAATATATAATGCTAATTTAACATAGGACAACCCATTTTTAACACAAATAAATTTGACATTAACACCACATATTCAATCCATCGCCGACTGATTAAAATTTATAATTCTCTCAAAGCCACATCTTACTTTACTTTGAAAATATTTTTCCATCCCCCCCAAAAAAGGTTCGGTCACTAGAACCATCAGTTGCACGGAAAAGCTAATTTGAATATCTCTTTATACATATAAATTCAACTCAAAATTGCAATTATATATGGTTTTGATAATCTTGGTTTACATTTGTAGCATGCCATTTGAGCGCATCACCTTCATTTATTTGCTTTGTTTATTCATTTTTCTCGACTATCATGGTCTGCTTCTTCAAGTTATACATTGCCTGAAGTCTTTCTTCGTTATCCATGCATGCACTCATGACTCATCTCCATTTTTCAATTAATTTGTCCAAAATACCTAAATTGCATGAAACCACATTAGTTTAATTGCACACACAGTTGCATAATCAATATATATAAATCAAGAATTAATTAAATTCTTCAAACAAAGGTGCAAACTAAATTGCACGTTTGCATTAACACTAGAAAATGAGTAGTTAACAACCTCCAATTTAAATCCTTTTTTATCCTCGGACAAAAGGGGAAAAAAGAATATATATATATATAAGGACTAATTAAGTTATTGCGTTGAAACTACATTCCTCATAAGCTAAAAGGCACCAACAAAGACCACAAGATTTCAAAGAGTAGCCATACATAAATCGGTACGATCAATCTCAAGGGAAAATATTCAAATGTAATACAAATTATGCGAAATTTTAAATAAATGTGCAAACTATGAAAAAAATAGTCAAATATAGGACGACTTCAATTTTCCGGCATCAGAATGCTGAGTCAACAAACCATATTTCCACGTCACTCAATTTTAAATGACGTGGAAATGAGATTTTCAAAATTTTAAATCATAAATGATGTGGCTTAAGATTGATTAATGTGGAAATACGGCTTGTTGACTCAACATTTCTATGCTGGAAAATTGAAGCCGTCCTATATTTGACTAATTTTTCATAATATGCACATTTATTTGACTAATTTCTCATAATTTGTACATTTATTTGAAATTTCGCATAGTTTGTATTATTCTTGACGAAAGATGCATAATTTGTATTATAATTGAATATCTTCTCTCAAGCTCAATGTTATAATCAGAAATCTCACAACACAATATTCATCTTGTTTCGAGATAACTTCTATAGGATCATGAATCAACGCAATGAAATGAAAAATATTTGTCATGAAAAGCTTGCAAATTATTTACCCTCTCCACGGTGCTTAGAAAAATTAAAAAAACAAAAAAAATTTCAAAGATCATAATTATGAAGAAAACAACTCAATGTAGCATATAATATATATATATATATATAGCGGTAGGACACACCATGGCAACAGCAGGTCGGCGGCCATGCATGTTGATTAAATGTTTGTAATAAGATGTATGGAACAATATGTTTCAGATCAGTGTATGTATGCATGTGCAAATTTATAGCAAAATAATACAAGGTATAGCTTTTTCCTCCACATATTTATTGACTTTTGATTACACAGAGTCAAAGACACATAACATGCATGCTACCAACAGCCATGTCTATGATTTGGGAGATGCTGGAATATTTACATTTCAATTAACAAATAAGATTCTTTTCATAATATTGTCTATATATGAATATTCCTCATCATGTTTTCCTTTGATTATTAATACGGCTATATTTTTATTTATGAAATTATTTTTAAATTCGTGGGGTATACTATTATATTCTAGATCCTTCTCCTTCGCTAGACCTGACACCAAGTTCCTTTATATGCATGTCCATCATAAAGTATAATATTTCTACCTCCATGCCTTTTATTTTGGTATGTATTACGAAATGAAATATGGTATTGGTCTCACCATTTCTTGGAAGCAAATAATTTGTTTTGTGTGATAAAAGGAACTAATATACACCAGTTTAATCCACCGATACACGACAATCTCGCTACAGAAATTTCTCAATCAGTTGATTCTTAACTTCTCAAATTGACCGGATCTTGTCACCAAATTTTCCTGTTATGATTGCTCTCATCATTCTTTGGGATTCAACTTGACATGCATATCATTTTCAATGTAAAATTTTAAGAACTGAGGTCCAACACGTCAAAATAAACAAACCCTAAAATGGCAGTTTAGCAATTTTGAAGTGAATTTTCGAAATAAAATAATTTGGGGCTGCTCAAAAATCAAAACCCTTCAGTCAATATTTACTGATTTCTCCAAAAACCATAGCAGCCTTTTGCGTTTTGAAATTGATCAAATTATAAGTACGACACATATTCATTAATTAATTACGATTATTTGAAATTAAAATTACTAAATTAATAGCAATTAAGAGAATTTAATCCCTTCTAAAATTATAGAAAAATAATAACGCGGTTATTTAGACTGCAACAAATTATGGTAGTAAAAATATATAATTATATTTTTTTCAAAATTGTCACACTAGACTCTCAAATTACAAAACACAAAACTCCAAATAGCTAAAATGTTAAATTCATAAGAAAATAATTTTTTTATATTAGATTAGTAATTTTAATTTCGTGGTTAAATTGCAAGATTCCTAAAACTTGTAAAAAGTGCATGAGATCATTTACTCCCTAAATCTTGCCGCCTTCCTATACGTACTTCATTTAGAAAATGATTTTTCTTTTGGCAAGTTCAATGCGTTTTTTTTCAATCATCAAACCATATTATTTGGTTGGTGGGTTTGGAATCGGAAAATGGAATGAAACTCAAAACAAGTTGTTTAATTGGTAATTATGAAATAAATATTTGGGACTCATTCCCAAATATTTGGGACTCATTCCCAAATATTTGGGATTCAACCAAACCCTTTTAACTTGGTGAATTTCATTCCAAACCCATAGTTTATTCCCTTTACTATCAAACACATACCTATGGTGATGCCCGACAGTTAAACCAAATGTCTTCTTAGGTGGCGTTTAGTTTAGCTGTTGGGAATCACTATGTATGAGTTTGATAGTAAAGTGAATAACTACGGGTTTGGAATGAACTCACCAAGTTAAAAGGGTTTGGTTGATTCTCAAATATTGAAGATTATTCTCAAAAATTCATTCCAAAATCACCAACAAACAATACATTTTAGGTTTCATTCCATTCTCTTATTTCAAACCATTCAACTAAACTCAACTTAATTATATTTGAGGGGGCGACTCCAATCTTTTTATAATTCAAACTGATTTTCAAATTCAACGTAGGGTTAATTCCACCGAAACAGGGTATTACTAATTGATATTTCACTATTGAAATTGATAAATTGATCATCAAGATTTATGTTATTTTTAAAATTCATATTATATATATATATAAAGTTAGTAGCAATAATTAAGTGTTATTTTAGAATAAATATTTTGAAAATTATAAATATAATAATGGAGTATCATTAAAAATAGATGATTGGATGCCAAAAGATACATACTTCGGGCTCGGGGAAAAGAAATCATTTTATTGTTGTAGTACTTTCCTTATTTTCACTTTTCATATTACTTTCTTTGTTATTTACTTCTTTCAAACACCAACAAACACATAAATTTTAGCCACTCGTATTTATTTAGACTAATTGGCATTCCTCACCTCT
>AYJT01063939.1:0-10261 GCA_001278415.1 Ocimum tenuiflorum | reverse complement strand
CTTCACAAGAAGGGAATCCACTAATCTTTATTGTACACGATGTTTGAACACAGGTTACAACTTAGATTCTTTTGAAACGGTAAGCTTCCACTGCTTTCGGTTGTAGGCACGACTAATCTTCAAAGCTTTATCGGAATCCGCTTCCAAGATTTCTTTGATCGGCAGGTGAAGATTTGAGTTCTTCAAGAACTTGGATTGGGTTGTGATTGAATGTTTTCTCAAATAAAAGTATCTAAGAACGTCTCGGAATCCTCAGCTAAAAGTTTCGGATCTCCAGAAATGGTCTCGAGTTAGAGTACTCGGAAAGACTTGAGAGCTTAGAGATAGTTAGATCATAGATGGCAGATTGTCCGAATGGTTTTTTGTAACTTGTGTAACTTCTTTTCCTTGCTTCGTCTCCTCTATTTATGGGTGAGGGATTTGAATATTTTCCATTAGAGACAACGGATGAATCCCTCAAAATCGGGGTCCGAAAATATAGTGTTGTTGTACTTGCAGCAGACTTTATCAGTTCTTTATCCGATAGATAATTGGCTAAGGTTATTATTTGTTGGATAATAACCGGGGACTGACTACCTTTTAAGGTACATTTTGGTAGGTCAGCTCTGCTGCATGTTCTGTCACTTCTGACACTCGTATTTTGAATCTCAGTTGCACTAAACACAATTGGGCTTTAAGGTTGACTAAGAACTGACTTAGTTCTATCGAACTTTTTTCCGAAGTGACAGTTAGTTAATCTGGTTGTCAGCTTTGGAGTCTCCTTGTCTATCTTTCTTTCAGCTGGTCAGTTCATGATTGAACTGTTAGTTGTGTTGTGGTCTTTAAACTCACAACTGAAAGAGTTAGATATGGTTTCTCACAGTTGTGTGAACACAGTTATGGTCTGCACTTAGAACTTGATCTCATAAACTTTAGATCTGGAATTTTTCCAGCTCCAGCTCTCCACGAACCTAAGTTATTAGTAATTCAATCATATACAAATTACAATCTAAGATCAATTCTACACTAATACTGCACTAATAGTGTTTGACATCAATCAAAATACAAATATCCCTAACATTGTTATATGCCACGCTTCTAAATTACGAAAACATAATCAACATTTAATATTATTTTCCCTCAAACTTTGACAAATATATGAAAAAAGTTTGCAATCAAATTTAGAATATTTGTCGATAAGCAATAATATACCTTTACAAATTCATTATTACAAACAATTTTTGCCTTTATAGGTTCATCTACGGGTGGCAATTGTGCGGATTGGATCGTTATTGGATCAATCTATTAGTGATCCGATTCGTATTTGATCTGTTAAGGATGTCTTTGATCTGCATCCGTATTCCATCCGTTAAGCTCAAATTCGTATCCGATTCGAACCGACACGAATCCGTTAAGCATCCGATAATTATCCAATTCGATAACCTGATAAGGATCCGATAACTCAGTAATGATCCGATAACTATCCGATCCGATAAAAATATGAAATGATAACACAGTATGAAATATTAAACTTCAAAGTTTGAATTTCAACTAAAAAATTCCTACACACAATACGAGATATTAAAGTTCTAATATACAAATAAAGATTTCAATCATAAAAATTCAAAAGAGTATGAATTGTGTATAATTAACATTATAATATATTAAAAAATATAATTTCTTAACGGATCACTAACGAATATCCATATCCGATCTGAATCCGATTCGATCTGCGGATAATCTGATCCGATCAGGATCCGACTCGAATCCGATCTGAATTTTTCATGTTCTTATCGGATTGATCCGAAAATGATTCGTATCCAATAAGCCTATACCTAAACCCATAATTATCATGCGGATTCGTGTTGGATTATCGGATCGTGTCATAAATTGCCACCCCTAGGTTGATCATTGTATTATTTTTTTCAAATAATTATTTCCTAACTAAAAAAATTCAAGATAAATCACAATCCCTATACACTTATCAATTTAAATAATCAAAATATATTATTTCTCTAATTCAGTAAATTTGACACATATCCGCCTCATGAGTAATGTGATTATTTATATCCTTATTATCCATAAAAACTATATGATTCTATATAACTATATAATTTAAGCTTGATTTATACTTATGATACTAATACTAATATGAAGTATAATATTGCCTTTTGTTATAAAAAAATATCAATATTGATTTCAATTGGGTCAATCAAATCAATTATTCGGACTTTCGGGCTAGTCATATTAGGCTTTAGGCATTCAAGTTAGAATTATTCAATTCAAATAATATTTCAATCCTGATCCATTTTTGCTTCGTGAATTCGGATTAGGTGACATACCTGAATAATTGTACAATAATTTCAAGCCAAATTTTGATGAGTCAAACTATGGAAGGACGAATAAAGACAATCAACCCCACCATCGAATGGAAATTAATGGAATAATAAATTATGGAAAAAAATATTCTCGCAAAGTATAGAGATATTAAAAATGCTGCACTAAAATATTAGATAGGATTATTTTTTTATTAAATTAGGGTGTGAGTTAAATATATTTAAACAGTCGATTAAAAATATATGCATATAAATAGGATCATTTGCAATTTATTCAATTTTTGTCCTGCAAAAATTACCTAAAGTTTATGAAATTATAATTTAATAGGTTATGTTTATCTATGTTAACGATTTACGTCCTAACATTTAAAAAAGTACAATTTTAGTTCATAATGTTTATCAATTTTTGCAATTTAATTCCTAAGGTTACGAATCCGCATTCGATTCCTAGTATTTATTTATTTTTACAATTTGAATCTTAATGTTTGCGAACCACATTTTTATTCATAATATTTGCACATTTTTCACAATTTAATTCCTAATTTTTGTTTATATTTATAAAAAAGTAATCCGATGTTTATTAAACTGCAATTTAACTCCCACATTTATGAAATTGTAATTTGATTTTAACATTTGCCATTTATATCCTTAATTTTAACCCATTATGATTTTTTTTTCTATATTTATTGTTTAACAAATTATTTAATGTTTCGAATATGATACTTACTTAATTGATTCATTACTTATATCATTGTCAAATTAATTGATTTGTTTCCCTACTTATTTCACCCGCGTATAATGTAAATACGTGTTAATATATTTGTAATAGGTACACAATCGTTCCTAAAATAGACGGTGTTAGGAATATTTGTATTTTGTAATAGCTTAGGTTCGCTCAGAGCTGGAGCTGGAAGAATTCAAGACGAAAATTTAAGATCAAGTTCTTGTAAACCATAACTGTGAAAAACCACAACTGACTCCTTCAGCTGTGAGTTTAAAAACCATAACTGCTCAAACAGTTGAGAAAAACCTAGCTGTAGGTCAATAAAAACTGACAATCAATTCAATCAGAATTGATTCCCAAAGCTGACTGACAAAAATGCAGCTGAATCTCAGTTCAAGTCAACCTTCAAGCCCAGTTGTCCCTCGTACAATTGAGAGACAAAAGAGGAATACCAAACTTGTTCATACTTACAGCAGAGCTAACTTACAAAAAAGTTACCTTAAAAAGGTAGTCAGTCAACCGGTTATTATCCAGCGGATAATAACCACAGCTGAATATCCGAGGGATAAAGAGCTTATAAAGCCTGCAAGAACTACAACAATGACCATAAGTCCTGACACGAAATGAGAGGATTTGTCCGTTGTCTCTAGCGGACACTATTCAAATTCGAGGCCTATAAATAGAGGAGTCACTGATCAGAGAAAAAGTTACGCGAGTAAACCAATTCCAATCGCTCTGCAATCTCTCTCTCTCTCTCTCTCTAAGCATTCTAGCTTTCCGAGTATTCTTACTCGAGATCCACCGGAGATCCAAAAGTTGTCCACAGCTGAGGATTCGAAGACCATTTTCAGATTCTTATCTAAGAACACCACTCATCTAACTTGATCCCTTCACCCTGCCTAGCAGAAACTTAGGAAGTATTCTGGTAAAGCTTCAGCTCAGTCATGCTTGTGACCGAGAACATTGGAGATTCTCCATTGCAAAAGATGATTAGTTGTAACCCATGTTCACTCACGTGTATAACTAATTATAGTGAATTCCTTTCGTGGAGAAGGAAGAGAGGACGTAGGATATTTTATATTCGAACCTCTATAAATATCCTGTCTATTTATTGCTTTTAGTTCATAAATTTTGTAAGTGTTTAAAACTCAGTTACCATTAGTAGCTGGAGTATAACTGTTAAAGCAATCTCCCAATCCTACTAGTTAACAAATATTTTAAAGAGCCAGCTGACTTACTTTACAAGTCAACTGAAACATAAAAAGGGCTTACCTAATTTTGTAATTATTCACTTACGCATCTGCAATATATTGTAAACTCTGACTTGAGACCAACAGACGGTCAATTGAGCAATTCTCAATTAAGGAGATATATACAATAATTAAAAGAATTTTACTTTCCTTATATTGGTAGAATTTCAATGAATTAACCAACATTTAATGAACTATATAGATTATTTAATGATCATTTAATACAACTCAATTTTTTCGAATTTTTAATCTTATTTAAAGTTAATATATTATATAAATTTAATAAGTGATCATAAGTATAATAACTCTTGTTAATTAACTATGTTAGTTATAAGAAAATAAATGAATTTGATATATTTGATATTTTTATATTTAAATAATTTATTTTCTAAAAAAATAATGAATATTTTAATTTTAATTTTAATTTTAATTTTAAAAGTTCGTGGAGACTCAAAGGTTAGATCAAGTCAGCATACATCAAAATTTTTATAATAAAACTTGAAACACTTAACATTAAACGGTCAATTACATAGTATTCAAATAAAGGCAGTTTTACACCTCTAGCTATGATTTTGTACGTCGGCACCATAATTATCATCGTTTGTGCGTGCATATTTGATAGTTTTATGTTAAACATCCTATGTGTATTAAAAATAAGATAAAATCATGTTATTTAATTTTTTAATCCTTGCAGTTACAATATTGGATTACTAATAAAATAACAATGGAGTGGATTATATTTTGGGTACCATACATGATTTCGATTTATTTATTTTAAGAAGTAACTATGGTTCATTTTGATTTCAAACATTTAAGTCCAAATCTAAAAAGAATAAGGAGTGAATTGCATGCTCATTTTGTTTTATATTTAACTTATGTTGTTTTTAATGATAAAAATTAAAATTAAAAAATGTCAAAATAATTTTTAGACTAAAGAATGCAAAATCTAAATTCGAACATTTTATAGTAAATTATCATTTGCTTGAAGCTTGTCTACACAGTTGCATGTTCATCAACCCTCTCATGGATCCAACATCATTACAAATGTCTATACAATTTGTTCCATGAAAACATTGACAGCACGGAAACCACATATCCAAAATCCAAGATTGTCAGAGACTTTGATTATGTCAGAAAACTTGTATTATATGCTGGTAAAGAACTGTTGATCTACAGATTGAAGAAAGATTTTAACAGTGTATACGCCCATAGATGTCATAGTCTTCATATACTTGGTCAAGGCTGCATCGCCGTCGACTAAAACCTCGTTTCTATCATCGTCAAGACACTTTACAACAAAACGATTATTTTCATCAGTGTACTTGATTTGAAAGCTTCCATCAAAAAGGTTTAATCTCTTCATCATTTCATTCTTCAGTTATGACATTCTTGCTGAAAGAGAGAATTCAAACTTGATCAGATCATCTTTGTACGATGCCTTCGCAATCATTTTCGCAGCATTTTCCACTGACACAATGGAGAGCTTGACTGTACTTCTACCCGACGATTGGGCAACTCTAGCATACTCGAACAATTTTGCATCAGTATCAAGCAGGACAGAGGTGTTGTTTTCACAGTGATATGTGATATCAAAAGTAACAGCATTTAGGTTCAACCTCTTTGTCACTTCATCTTTCAATTTCGTTATTCCACAGAGAGCAGGAACTCTGAACATTATAACATCACCTTTGAAGTCTGCCTTCACCGTCATCATGCTTTCTTGGTTTTGAATGGGTAAAACAGAAGGAAGACAAATGTGGCCATCATTAGGTGGACTCACACAGCATGATACAGGTTCCTCAATAGATTCTACATGGTCCTCCAATGAAGAGTCAACTTTAGTTCTCTTCCTTGGTGACCCTCCATTTATGTCAGATACAGGATTCACTATTTCGCATAGCTCTCTTAACTGCAGATACGACATGGTTCGTATCAAGGATTGAACAACAGCTTACAGAAATACTATCAGAAATCATTCAAAGCAATGACAACATGACTACAATGTCATACCATCAGGATTATCTTTAAAACTTGTTAGCTTATTCTGAGATATTTCAAGAGCCTTGGTGCTAACTTCCTCTCCAAATCTTAATGTTCTTCTCGTCGCATCACTTTTGGCAAGCATAATATTCTGTGGATTTAGTTCGCTCTTGTTGTTTATGGCAGCATCATGTGAAAGAACCAATTCTTCATTTTTCGAAACATATGATGAACTCGCACTGTTCTCCTTCATCTCTACAACTGGCCCGGTTATGTTAGCCTCGGTATAAAAAGTCAACGGCTGAGCTCGTGTTCTCAGAGCTTTATCTGCCTGGTTCCTTAAGCCTTCATCAGCATGCATATTTTTGCGTATCACAAACGGATCAAGGGGATCATCCTTGGATATTTGAAGAACTGCAACAGGCAAATCACTTCCTATTTCCTCTCCTGAGCTAAGCTTGAAGGTTTTAAATAGCTGCTTCATTGTGTCTAAAAGCGAAGTCAGAAACATCCAAGGTTGCCTGTTAACTGAATGGTTTTGAGGCAGGAATAACTCTAATATATACACAAGATTTTCAGTGAAAGTGCTTTGCAAGCAAATAGCAAATCCACCCATCAACTCAACTTTTCGTGCTCCGGGTACTAAAGCGTAATCAGCAATGCTCAACCTGGTTATATCTCTGCAGAAGCAAGACCCGGATAAGAAAGCCTCCCAAACAATGCCCTGCTCCTTCCCTAAATGGAACCAGTTGCAGTCACTTTGAAATTAAATGACCGTACTTTTCGACAAGCATGATCCTGCTTTGGATTGCCACCCAGGTCTGGGCAAAAGGTAGTTTGTGTTTCCTAGAAAGCACATTCAAGGCATTCTGTGTCTCATTGATTGCAAGTTTATACTGTGGAGGAGCTTGCTTTTAAAAGTTTATGCAGCTAATATTAATAAGACAAATTCACTTAGAGCATCAAGGTGAGAATCATTGCAAACGGAGACTTAACTTTTCCAAGTTTATTATATGTAATATGTTCGATGTCAAACAGCCAAAATACATCAGAACAACTCAATTCTACCTCCTGCAGAACAGAAAAGAAGCCAAGAAAGGATTATAAAAAATACCCATGTAATATTTAGATAAACAGATATGATTAGAAGTCAGCAAGTTATCAAAAGCAAACAGTTTGTTGTTAGTTGTTACTGCCATGTACATCAAAGTGAGATTTCTGAAATGCTACTTGTCATCTTCACTTGAAAGTCACTACATATTATAAAAAAGCAGCACTTACATAGGAATTTAGCTTTCTAAATCTACACAGTCAGATTTTTCTATTTTACAAATTTGGTCTTCAATTTTCTATTTCATTAGAAATGGGCTTATATTCAATAAATTCAAATAGTGCAAAATTTGATGAATTTAACAACACCAACTCGAAATACAAATAGGAGCGAAATGAACATCATCAATCATGAAAACGAAGAGTAAGACCTTGAGTGAAGCCGATACTTTCTCAATCACATCTCTGAAGCAAAAACTACCATCCATTACAGTCGAAATCTCAAGCACTCCAATGCAGAAATGCCAAGCAGGTTCAAACACCGGCAAACACAAATACCCACGAATACCCGAATTTATGGCCAGCTCTTTCAACTCGTACTCCTCCTCAACGTAACAGCGCATATCGGGGCAAAACTCCGGGAATCTGCGCCGGAAAACCCGGCCCGGAGGGCCGCAACGATCTCCATGGAGACTGTATCTGTAAGTGGAGCAATGCTTTCTGAATGAGCATATCCCCTTGCGCAAACCGCTGAGAGCGAAAGGCAAGTCGGATGAA
This sequence comes from Ocimum tenuiflorum, assembly GCA_001278415.1. Classification (NCBI taxonomy): domain Eukaryota; kingdom Viridiplantae; phylum Streptophyta; class Magnoliopsida; order Lamiales; family Lamiaceae; genus Ocimum; species Ocimum tenuiflorum. The sequence continues at coordinate 2,165 of AYJT01063939.1, read as the reverse complement.
TGGAGAAATTGTTGGCAAGTGGTGGGCGACCAGAACTGAACGAGGGAGGGGAAGTGGATGAAATCGAATAGCTCCAGAGCCGATTTGATTTTGTGTTTGGCGGTGAAATTGGAGATTTGACGGTCATCAGAGAAGATGTGCTAGCCGGAGATGTTGCCGGCGGTATGGGGAGTGGGATTGAGATGAGTTCGTTGAATTAGGGTATGGAGAAACTCTGAGTTGTGGGCGCTTGGAGCTCCATTTTCTATGAAAAGTAATTTTGTTGAAAGAATGAAGAAAATGATCAAAATTTAGTCGAATTTAATAAAAGTTCAAGACAAAAGCATTCTAACCATATTTCAAATTTGGGATCAATTTAAATACCAGTAGAAAATAAATAGGCACACAAATAAGTATATGTTTTAGCATCATTACTAAACTTCTTAATACTTTTGAATCGTTTTAATTTGGCCAATAGATTCGATTCTGATAAATATCAAACAATAAAGTTGTAACGCCCCACCGTTATGGGTAGGAAAGGGGTACGAAAAGTATTACTAACGCATGGTAAAATGTTTACAAAATCAATATTGTTTAAAATCTAAGTTCACAGCAAAATCTGACTAGAGATTTGCACAAAGTGAAAACATTTTGGACGAGCGCAGAAAAGCAGCAGAACGAAGAATGGTCATGCTACAATTGCAAGTGTCGCGATATGTTGATAAGTCCATTCGAGTTCAAGCGCTCAAAGTAGGAGACTTGGTCCTGAGAAGAGTCTTCCCAAATACTCAAGAGGCGAATTCTGGAAAATTTGGTGCGGCTTGGGAAGGGCCTTATCGGATTAGCACGGTCATAGGCAACTGGGCCTACACCTTAACGACACCCAAGGGAAGGCCGATTCCTTACCCATGGAACATTAAGCATCCAAAGAAATACCATTTTTTATTTCTGTAAAAATTCTATAGTTATGATTGTACGAAGTATATGAGAAATATCGACTATCATTTGAACTTTGATTAATTTTTTTCTTAAAAGTTTTTGTGCAAGGAAGAGTGTGTACCGTTCGAAGATCAACACTTGAAGGCATGGTCAAAAGCGAACAAGGCACTGGCTTGAAAAAATGTCCTGATTCAAGTTAGTACCCTAGCTCACCGCACAAAACAAACATGCCATTGGTATAATCGTGCTAAATATAAAGAAGCCGCAACCAACCATCAAAGCATGACATAGAATAAAACATGCATTCGAGATAAAATAAAAAGGGAGAGCACTGTATATAAGTTACAGGCCAAATGTATTTAAAATAAAAAACGGAATTTATCAAGTGTTTTCACTGGGGAGTTGGGGCAAGATTATGAGTCGCGTCGCGGGGGACTCCAGTTGTGCTCTTCTGGGGCTGGCCGAAGTGTCGGGGACATCCGCTTCATCTACGTCGTTGAGGGCGCCCGACTTGTAGAGAAACTCAACGTCATACTCCGGGCGCACCTTCTTAAATCTTTTTGTTCACAGCCTCTACGAATTCATCTCCCAGCTGGGAGTTGACCTCCTCCCCAGCAGGAGAGTATAAGATAGCCAAAAGGTCTATCTTGATTCCCCCTTGGGCATCCTTCAGAGCCTTTACAATCCTGGCCAACTCCTCTTTGAGCTCTAACAATCGAACCCCAGAATCCTGAGTTTTCTTCTTGGCGACTTCCAATGCCACCTGCAACCCCTCCAGTTTGGCTTCAGCCCCACCCTTTCACGGTAATATCCAAAACTTCTTTCCCTCCTCGGCATCAGCCAAGGCGGCCATGAGCATGGCCTTTTTGTAGTGGCCTTCTTTCTCGAAGCCTGCTCACTCTCGAGTTTGGCCTTGAGGCTCGAAATGCTTTGAGAGTTCCTAGCAGCTACCTCGAGCCATCCTGCCGCCTGTATATTAATAATAGTCAGAACTCGTAAGTTTCCAAAAGTTACCCAAAAGACACCATACCTTCTTCACAGCTCGGTGTACCCTCTGAGCTCCAACTTCCCCCACCTCCGATAGGGGGATGACATCCATCTCCGCCTCCAAGGAGAGGCTGGCATAGCTCGTCTCCTTCCCCTTCGGTGACCTTTTCCTCTTCTTCCCCTTCTCCCCGGGAAAGGAAATGGTCACGATCGCCGCGTCAAACCCCAGCGGCAAAAGGGGAACCCCACTTGATTAGGAA
>AYJT01063937.1:0-13869 GCA_001278415.1 Ocimum tenuiflorum | reverse complement strand
GGGTGTGTAAGGAGGTATAAAGGAAAATGGGTTCGAGATATACGAAGGAGACATATATAATATGTGTACGCAATCTATGGACTCGGTTTCAGTTACAACTTTTTACCAGAAGGGAATGACTAATTGCTAAATTCCAATAATCAACGCTGTAAAGTATGAAGACAAATATCCAGAGAAGGTGCATTAATTTTGAAATTCTAGCAAAATTGACAGATAATGCCCGAGAAAAAAAAAGAATGATAACGGTCCTGGACAATAAATAAATAAATAAATAAAGATACATTTCTTAGTAATTCATAACTGGCTAGGAAGATATTCAAATTCTTACAATGCAGTGCATAAGAGATAAGATAACAAGTTAACAAATAAGTGAAATGTAGAGGAGGTTGCAAATGAATGGATGGAAAAAATATGCACCTAAGGGGGGACTAGATTTTGGTTACAAACATATTAAAACTAAAAACAATTCCCGAGCAATAAATCAATGTCACAACCTCTATTTCTATAAAACTGCAATAGGAAGCGCGTCAATCTAAAAAATCCAGGTATGGCTGAAGTAGAAGGTTATGTACCAATTAATGGACAATGTGCAAAAATGCTCTACAATCAAACTTTCTTAATGCTAGGAAACAATTCAGAAATTATCCAAAATGAATCGAATACTGACTTATAGATGTTGATTATTGAGTATATGGGTACAGCAAACACAATAATGCGAATAAAAACAACTGAGCTCAGGATACCAGCATAAACTGATTCTTATGGGATTGGAAACTCAATGGACAAAACACAGTCCAACAACATGCTTCATGAAAGAAAGGGGCAAACAAGAGTATTGCAAGGGCAGTATGGTCAATGATTCTGTCAAAAACTACAGAGCATGGGACGGTAAATGTGAGTGAAAGATCATCAGAGCGAGTGTAAAGAGAGTTAATGCCATTCAACACAGCGATAACAAGTTTCAGTTTTTATAATTTAAATTGTACAGATCAGAATGTAATTTGATGTAATTAAACGTCATTTGTCCAAATAAAAACTATGTTAGGTAAATGGACCAACTGAAAGGTTTCACCTTTAAGGTTTGCAGAAATAAAATGCTCACTTGCAGAACATCATTTGAGCAAAGAGCACTAAATAGTATCAATGGCAAGAACTCATGCATTTGAACAACTCTCATCCATCATGACAGATTGTATCTATTTGCAAAACTAAATTGCAGAATACAAAATGAGAAGCCAGAGGAAGAGGAGCATATTTCATACTAAATAGGAATTTAAGTTAAGGAAGTTCATTAATAGAACACCATAACATTGATTAAATAAGCCTTCATATCTTCTCAAAATTTTTACAGTTCTTAACTAAAGAAGAATGATAATTGTGAGACACTTTCATTTGTTGCCATATCTAGATGCATATTTGGTAGCCATCAACGTGATTTCCATTCAATGTACTAGAGGTTCCACATCAAACAAGACATCTTATTATTCACGATGCAGTAAATAACACTCAATACTTTAACCCACCTCAGCTGCATAAGAATGCAAGAAAAGCACAAGTACGAAAGGGAAAAAAAAGAATATATTGAATTAGGATATAAACATTTACGATAAAGGAAAACAAGATAATGTGTTCGTAATGCTCTATAATGTTATGCAATACAAATAAGATTGGAAACAAACCTGGGGAGCACGACTTGGAGAGTGTTCATTTTCCCTTCCATAACAATGAGCAGGATCTACACCACTGTCATCAATGAAGTTATCATCATCCACAGTCCTGACACCGTCTTGATCTTCCTAGAAAATTTGACAGCAAATCAACCAGCAATGATGCTCAATTGTAGAAACGGTAAGGACATGCATTCACTCATTTACTCATGGTTTAATTAGTTTTAGGATCACCTGGTCCACATTCATTTGTTCAATCATAATTTCCATTCAGTTTGTGTTTATGATGAATCAAGGGATACATAACCCCCAAGATCACCATTCCATCTTAATTTGGTCTATCGAATAACTGATGCAACAGACATATCCAGTAAGTTATGGGAGAGATGTATATCAAAAATCAAACATCATAATATGTAGCTAACAACACTTGATCTGGGAAAATTTGACTATTACTGACTCATTATGTTTCGTTTTAACAAATTCATACATTAACTTATTTAAATAGCTACTTAAAATGATGAGAGCATTTTCTAGATATAGTTCATCTCCGGACCATGTCGATCACAAATCACACGTGTTTTCACAACTCTTAAACCATGACAACCATGAATTCTAAAATCGAAAAATATTTTCCACCTAAAATTAATCAGCCTCACTGTGGATGACTCCATCATTAAATACTTGGACAAAAGGAAAATACAAAATGAAAAATATATCGACAGGGTCACCCCCCAAATCAATCAAGTTTCAATCTTGTTACAAAATTGGAACAGCATTTCACAGTAATATTATAAAGGCAATTGCTAACACTCAATGGGAAATTCCTGACAATTGAAACAACATAAATATCAATTGGTGCCTATCTATCCACAGGCACCAAAGGAAAGACCTTGGAAATGCAGAATATCTCGAAACTCACTAACACGAGCCTAATCGCGCAGCGAACTAAATACCCGTACGCATTATAATATCCTCGTAGCATTAATGCCAGATCAACCATTGTACCATTAGATATGAATGAGTACCCAACCCCACAATACACCCAATTTAAATTAAGTAGCCACCTTTTATTCAGTTTCACTGAATCCAATAAATAAATACTAAACCAGATTATGGGTCCCATCAAATGATAGGCAAATTCAATTCTAATTAGCAAATAAAACCCTAAAAAAAATCCGCAAAAAAAAAACTGCAACTTTGTATCGTGAAAAGGCGGATGCAATAAAACAATGCAGGCGGAAGCGAACCTCAGAATCACCACCTGCAATTGTGTCCTACGTCTCCTTCATTTCAGGATAGTCTCATGATCCGTCATCCTTCGTCCTCCTAATCCAAAAGTTCTTCTCCCTTGTCTCCCCCTTCCACTTTTTCTCCACAATTTCCTCTTTTTTCCTCTCTCCTTTGTTCTCTTTCCACTGTCTGTATGACTTTCTTTCGTCATCCTCATCATCACCATGATTCCCACCAACCTCAGATTCATCATCATCCAAACCAAAATCTACCAGGACCTGAGAATTTGTCAGATGAGGATTTTTTTTATCAACCGCTTCCGAAGGTTCGCCTTCGACTCACTGTATAATGGAGTTGAGGATCGCTCTCCACAATCATGTACAGCATCATCTTCATCATTCAAGAAATATAGCTCATGCTCACCCTTATCTGATGGCATATCCTCATCAAAGTTCATCAATGGCTCGCCATTCTCATCAGGGTAATTGAATTCACCACATCAAATAACAATTCAATAGTAAAAAATAAAAAAAAAAAACCGCAACACCCTAATTCCCACAGGCGCGCTAGTAGAAACACGGAATTTATGCACACCTCAATTGTATATGACGCCCCAGTTCCATGGTCATGCAAGAATCAACAGTTAAAACCCTAATTGCGTGATTATAAAATTGGGGGTTATACTTGCGGATCATTTTCGTAGCCCATCTTGGATTCAGAAAAAAATATTTTCCAAAACAGCACAATCAAGTTGCTTATGAATGCGTAGCCGTTGTGTCCTTTTGCTAGATAAAATATATGCCTTTATGCGTATGGGACCTTTTGAAGGTATCCCCGGGATATTTAACCTGACCAAACTTCCAATTGATGCTGATGATTGTTTGAAATTTTTTGCAGGAACTCTCCCCAAAATTCTTCGGTTTGAAAAACTGGCGGGCTTGTTAAGTTAGGTTGAGGGATCGCCGGAGAAGATTTTGAACTATCAGAATCAAATCAACATTTAAAAAAAATCGAATAAAATGTCGCAATTTCATTTGAGTTGGTTCGGTAGTTTTTTTATATGATTCGGTTAAGTAAGTCGATGTAATTTGGTTTTGACAAACAATAATTCCATTGAAACTGAACAGATTAACATTTATTTATAGTTAACGAAAAATATTCAATTATATTGCATGTATTTTTTTTAAAATCAATACAAATTATTCGGAATTTTAAATAAACGTACAAATTATTAGAAATAGTTCAAATATAGAACGACTTCAATTTTCTGGCACTGGAATACTGAGTCAACACGTCGGATTCCACGTCACTGCCACGTCAATTATACCATATAATCTATTTTAACGGAATAAATTCAATTATAATACAAATTATTTAGTGTGTGTCAAAAATAATTCAAACTATGCCAAATTTCAAACAAATGTACAAACTATTAAAAATCGGTCAAATATAGGATGACTTCAATTTTTCGCCACCAAAATGTTGAGTCAACAATCCTTATTTTCACGTCGTGCAATGTTAAACCACATCAATTTTGCCACATTAATTGGGCTCGAATAAGCTTATTTTCAAGTTAAACTTTTATAAAAACGTTTGTCTTCGAGTTATGTAGAGTATTAGAAATTATTTGGAAATATATAATAATAAAAATATTTTAGTTCATTAATATTCTAAGCCGTATAATGAACCAAACTAATATGACGGTAATCCATGTAAGATAACAACGGGCACTCAAATTTTCGATGAAAAATAACATTCAAGAGTTAATTTCTCAATCCTCAAACTAATATCACGGTTACACTAAATTGCCATTTACTAAATCTCCATCTTGGCCACCGGAGAGTTTTCAATTATCCACATAAAACGACAATAAACGAACATTGTAAAAGATTAAAATCTATCAGAATTCACCAAAATCAGCATGATTACAAAGCTTGTTAAAGATAAATATTCAAGTGTTTGGGGTAATTCCAAAAACTATACCACAAATAGATGAAGGCCCGAACTCCGCAAAATGACCAGTGAGTCAACTCAGCTACACATCAGCTGGAAACCTGCTATTTATCTAACTGTAAACAATAATTCAAACAACTCCTCAATTAAACGAACATGCCTCTGAGAAAACAGACCCAAATTCAGGTAATTTCAGAAATATGGGGGAAAACATTGAATAACCCAAATTTAGGGGATTTCAGAAGAAAATAGGGCTCGGTTTATGAGATCGTCGATTGCTAACCTGTGTCATTCATCTCGTTGATTTGCAGAGAGGGAAAGCGTCGATGTGGTGTCCACCGTGGATTTAAGGGTTGATGATTGGATCCAAATCGTGGACTATTTAACAGTTGAGATCGAGTCATATACTGCCGCTGATCTGTTGCACTGGTGACGAACTCAATTCTTGAGTCACTCGAATTTGAGTTAAGATCTGACCCGGATTGTTATCAAACTCATTTTAATAATAGAGTATATATTTTTAATATTAAAGCTATATTATAAAATTATAAGTTTCAATAATTAAATTTAGGAAAAATATTCAATTATATTACAAATTATGCATTTTTTTTCAAAAACAATACAAACTATCTGTAATTCCAAATAAATGTACAAACTACCAGAAATAGTTCAAATATAGGAAGATTTCAATTTTCCTGCACCAGATTGCTGAGTCAGCACGCCAGATTCCATATCACTGCCACGTCAATTATGCCATTTAATCTATTTTAACGGAATAAATTCAATTATAATACAAACTATTCAGTATGTGTAACAAAAATAATACAAACTATGCCAAAATTTCAAATAAATGTACAAACTATTAAAAATCGGTCAAATATAGGACGACTTGAGTCAACAATCCTCATTTTCACGTCATGCAATGTTAAACCACGTTAATTTTGTCGTATTAGTTGAGCTCGAATAAGCTTATTTTCAAGTTAAACTTTTATAAAAACGTTTATCTTCGACTTATATAGTGTATTTGAAATTATTTAGAAATATCTAATAATGAAAATATATTGGTTTATTTGATATTGCACATATAAATTTAATTAATTATAAAATATTCTAAGGCAAGAATATGTCAATTAATTGGATAAATTATGACAATAACTAAATAAGGAGTAGGGAGCCTAAAACCCCTACTGCACAGTTAATATTTGGTACGAACCTTTGGATTAACAAACATTTTTGTTGCTGTTTTGCATTTTAGAGGTAATATATTTTTGGAATTTTGACTAGTAGACTTCCTCCGCTCCTGGTGCGGTTCTTGCTGATTGGTCGGGGTTTCATGTTAATGTTCTTAAAAATATTCCTTGGTATTTCGTTTGTTGACATCATTGTATTTTCAAGGTCTTTAATTGTTGTTTTCTACCGACATATTCTCTTATGCCCCCACATGGGTACTTAGCATCGAGTCCACAGGCACACCCCTACGTGTGAGGAGTTTAGGTATGAAAATTTTCACTTTAAGAAGTAAGGGACTCACTCTTTCGATGACTTATTAGCATCATTTACCTCTATCTTGCTAGATGCAATTTTGTTTTCCTAGGTCTATTGCTGTTCACTACACCTTTTAAACATGGTTCATGCATGCTTACATTTGTTCTACCTTATGGCACTCCACCCCATCCATATGTTGTCATGTATCCCCATGGGGGCATATATGCCCATCCATCAATGGTTCTGGTACTTTCTCATATTATTCTTGTCTTTAATTTCATTGCATTTTAGGATCACGTGTCTATAGATATTCATAACTATCTTATTTGTTTAAACATTATAGAGATCTTATGTTTTTAGTCCTTTTGTTATGCCATCTTCTGACGGTATTGTTGAAGCCCAAGTGAGTCATCCATGAATTTATTTCTTACCCTCCCTTCCCCCTCCAACATATTTCGTTGATCTTTCATCATATCGTATGAACTAATCAGAAACTTAATTTGAATGTATGTGAAGGTTAATAGATGAAAAGTCATCCGAGGGAAAGGGAAAACTGCCCATCAAAATATCCAAGGAAAGTTTGGGCAGTTTAAACATGATTATAGGGAAGAATGATGAACCTGATAAAACATCGGGTGCCAAACCAAATGGCGTGCACCCTAAACGGTATAAAAAATATTAGGAACAAGTAACTAATGATCACAAAGAACATCCATTTGCCTCTTATGTAAATATATGATCATGCACTAGTACCTATTTGTTTTCTAGTATCATTTGGCCAATATATTGGACTACCAAATTGATACGATCAATCTGCCTTCTGTTACTTGTTAGTTGTCTCTGTTACTTTAACTCTGAGTTCTCACAAACATGTACTTTTTTATTGTTATTTTATCCTTGAGAATCTTTTATTGGTACAATTTCTCTTATACTTTTCCTATTAGTGCAATATGTCTGCTAGTATACGTTTCTGGGACATAAGATTATCTATTTATCCGTGCCAATTATGATATTTCTTTCATCTCAATTAATTGTTCTTATAAAAATTGCAGCGGTGAAAGTGCAAGTGAAGGCTCTGGTGAAGGAACTGATGCAAGTTCGCAAAATTTAAGTTTGATATGAACTCTGCCATCCTTTGCCATAATAAAATTTACAGTGAAACAAGAAACTTAAATGGTTTGCAATGGAGGTTTCCTTGAGAACCTTGTGGTGAAACTATATGGCTTTTGTAAATGCTAAACTGTTGTTTGATAATTCTTAAAATCCTTAGGTTTGCTACTTTTCAATGAATAACAAATTTCCAAATAATTCACAACTCTCAGTTATCATTTCTTATCCTTATATTTTTGGTGTACCAGTTATAGCATTCTCAAGGGAAGTCCAGTGACAGACCAGATTTCAGCGTGTTTCTACTCTCTTGTTTGCACACTCCATTTGACTGAAGCTCTTTCTTTGACTGTTATGCCATTTTGTTATAGTTGAACCACCTCAGAGTGCACCTAACAGTTCTCAAAATGAAGCGCATGGTACATCTCATACAATGGTAAATCCAGCTATGGCTATGGTGCCAATTCCTGCATCGGTTGTGTGGGCTGTTAGTGGTGTTCCAGGCCCCACTACCAATTTAAATATTAGAGTGGATTATTGGGGTACAGCAGCACCATCACCTGGTATGCCTGCAATGCAAGGAAAGGTTCCTGCTACTGAAGTAGCAGGAGAAATTGTTGCTACTGGCTCAAGAGACAACATCCAATCACAACTTTGGACTCAGGTTCCATTTCTTTATCTATTTCCCTAATGTTGTCTTCTTCCAGTTGAAAAGAAATTCAATAGACTTTTGTGGAATGGTTATGTTTAGTTGTAATAGATGCCAACTCTCTAGATGAACATTTGATTTTGGTTTGAAGTTTGAAATCATTAAAAGAAGGTGTATTTGTTGTAGGAATTTCTCTTCTTTCCTTTTACATAATCCTCAAGACCTTGACCGTCGATATGTTTACTGAGAGTTCATGATGAAAGGGAGCTTAAAAGACAGAGAAGAAAACAGTCAAACAGGGAATCAACACGTAGATCCAGATTGCGGAAGCAGGTTGCTCTCTGCTCCTTTTCTTTTTCTGTAGTATATAATAGGAATTCAATTTTGTCATTGCTCATTTTAGTTTTTCTTTATGGATAGGCAGAATGTGATGATTTGGCCCAGCGTGCTGAAAGTTTAAAAGAGGAAAATGCATCTCTTAGGGCTGAAATGGCACGCATAAAGAGCGAATACGATCAACTTGTTGCTTAAAATGCATCCTTGGAGGTATTGCTGATTTTCGAATTCACAGTTCAACTAATGGTTTGCACATTCTTGTTTTCTGATTGGAGTTGGCTTTACAAGAGAGACTCGGTGAAGTTAGTCCAGAAGATCAGGAGCACCGACCAAGAAACAATGATGCATAGTAAAAAGCCGTTAAAACGATAATTGGCCAATGAATTTATGTTGGTCTTGTTTGAAACATGAGTTAAATTAGCTTGATCTAACTTCCTAGTATGTAGCTAATATTCATCTGAGCTGACCGTTTGGTTCAGGAGTCGTATGTCAAGCATCGTTTGTCGTTCCCACATCAGCCACTTCTTTATGGCCAGGGAAGACTGGGTAGAACGTATATATAATATGCTTAACCCCAATTTATGTGAAAGGGGTATTGCAGTATTTTTATTTGATTTGTAATGCAACTTAGATATGGTTGTGGATTGGAAAGGCCATTTCATTTGGAGAGTCAATAAACTGATATTGTATATGGCTTGTTTTCGTACCTTCTATTTGCAAGTTTGTTTTTAATTTAACAATTTATCTAAACTCAGTGATCTTGATAACTATTTGTAATCGGTTTGTAGCAAATCAAGAGTTAACCATATATGGGATAAATATTCGAAAGAAGTTTGGGATCCAATTAAATATTTATAAATATATATGTCTAGGTACATGGTTTTTAACATTGCAAATAATCTTTCTGTATACACTCTATTGCAACTCAGAGCTCGTTCTTTTTAGTTAATGGTAGCCTTATGTGCTTGATTGAAAAAGTGTTAAGAGTTTTAATTCGTTGTGCTATGCTTTCAGTGTTGCGGAGATAATAAAAAATAAGCACCGCCAAGGAAGGATTTCAAGAGTTATTTTAAGCATTAGCAAAAAATTAAATCTTGAAGATTTGACTGTGAAGTTGTGTATCGAAAATGACTAACATAAGGGAGATGTTATCTTTATCTCGGGTCCAAAACTCCACTTGCATTAGCCCCAGGCCCAACGACCAAGACCAAGGCCGCAACCCATCCACGGACACGTGCACGGCCGCTCAACCGAGGCCGAAGGCCAAGGCAAGGCGGCGTGTTTTTGGGCATCCCATATTACTATCGTGGACACACTTTTATTTTCACAACGAGATTAACCTCATTATAAATTCATCTTAACTTGATTAAATAATCAATGTGGGACAACATTAAATGTGTTCCTATACTTATCCCGCCACCATCATTTACTAGAACAAACGACTAACTTTGAACAAATATTTCTCACTTACCAAAATTTGGTTTTGAGAAAAGAATACATCACGGTCATCTACTCGAAATGTAGATCGACGCTATACTATTTAATTTCGTAGAAATTAAATATATCGACCTTGGAAATTTTCTACAAAACCCCCAAATTCCAACAATCCCCCAGATGAGTGGAAATAACCCAGGTAGAATGTAATGCAGTGCGCAACTCAGTCCCCAAGAAATGTTATTGCATAAGGACATGTAGCTTATGGCCTTGAACCTTCCATTTACAATGTTATCGGATACACTGGTGGCTTAGTGGATGCGATGTCTTGAACTAACCCTCCTTAGTGCATATCGAACCTTCCATTTCCATTGTTATCATACCCCCTAGCAATTTGTTCATTTCATCTTGGTTTAACCCTTTGGTTAGCGGATCCGTAGGGATGTCTATTGACCTTACATAGTCAATACTAATAATCCCATCCGAGATCAACTGCTGAACGGTGTTATGTCGATGACGAATATGTCTCGACTTTTCGTTGTACATGTTACTCTGTGCTCGGCCAATGGCAGCTTGGATGTCACAGTGAATTATCACTGGTGGCACAAGCTTCTTCCAACATGGAACATCCTTACAAAGCCATGGTGAATCGGGTTTTACACGTCTTCTTTGTCGACTTCCACGTCACAACAACCCCTCTTGTAGTGAACACATAACCATTCATGGAATACGAGTCATTAGAATCTGATATCCAATTCGCATCACTATCCCCTTCAAGTGCAGGTGGATATCTGTTACAGCATAGCCCTAGGTTAATAGTGTACTTCAGGTACCTCAGAACCCTAACTAGAGCTTTCTAATGCTCTTTACTCAGATTACTCATGTATTTACTTAATTTGTTCACTGCACATGCAAGATCAGGATGAGTGTAGTTTGTGAGATACATCAGATTGCCTATTACCTTTGCATAGTCTCTTGAGCTACGGGGTCACCCCTATTCTTGCTCAAGTAAACATTAATCTCCAGCGGCGTCTTTGCCGGAGAGTAATCTGAGGCATTAAATTTTCTTACCACCTTCTCAACATAATGAGATTATGACAAATCAATGCTGTTAATTTTCTTGATGATCTTCATCCCAAGGATCACGTTAACAGGACCTATGTCCTTCATGTCGAAATTTCTTTCCAACATGCATTTCTTGTCCACTATGATTTATGGATTACTTCCCATAATCAATATATCATCTACATAAAGGGAGACTATAACGAATTCTTTAGAGTTACCCTTATAGTACACATATTTGTCGCGCTTGTTGTACTTGAATCCATTTGACTACATTACTTCGTCAACTTTTAAGTGTCATTGCTTCGGAGCTTGCTTAAGACCATATAAGGACTTAACCATTTTTCACACCTTGTTCTCTAGGTCTGTGACAACAAACCTTTCGGGTTGTTTCATATAGATTTCTTCTTGTAAATCATCATTCAAGACGCAGTCTTAACATCCATTTGGTGAATCTCAAAATTGTGCAAAGTAACAATCATGAGAAGCATCCTAATGGAGGTAATCCTCGTCATAGGTGAGTATGTACAAATAAGTTCTCTCCCTATTTCTGCCTAAAACCTTTGACAATTAAACGAGCTTTATACTTGTTAATGGTTCCATTAGCCTTATACTTCCTTTTAAGGCTCCACTTACACCCTAAAGGATTACACCCTTTCGGGAGATCAACTAGAATCCACGTTTCATTTTGTAAAATGGAATATATTTCACTTATTATGGCTTCTAGCCAAAGCGCCCGATCGGGCCTCAATAGGGCTTGTTTTATAGTCACCAATTCATCATCTAGCAAGAAAATAACGAAATCCAAACCAAGGTTTATACGTCTCGGTTCTTTACCAACAAGGTCAGAACTAGTAGTCTCATCCCGAGTTTTCTTGTTAGACACTCGAGCTTCATCTTTCTTGTTTTTACAAGGATCGATGTTTTCAAAGAATATCGCATTCCTTGACTCTATCATTGATCCTTCACGTATATCGAAAATTTTTAGTTTGTGAACTAGGAAACGATAGGCACTACTGTTAAGTGCATATCTATAAAGATGCAATAAACCGTTTCAGGTCTAATCTAGGAAGAGACACTCCAACTTTAGCCAAACACCCCCACACTTTGAGGTATTTGTAGGAAGGCCTACGTCCTTTCCATAACTCGTAAGATGTCACTTTTTTATCCTTTCGTAGAATTTTGTTCAGGATATAGTTTGTTGTTAGAACAGCTTCCCCCACATGTTCAGGGGTAATCCCAAACTGATCAACAAAGCACTCATCATCTCCTTTAGTGTCCGATTCTTTTCTTCCGCAACACCATTGGACTGAGGTGAATAAGGTGTTGTCGTTTGATGAATTATGCCTGAATAAGTACATAACTGTTCAGATTGAGCATCATATTCACCTCCTCTATCACTTCGAACCATTGTGATTCGACTTCTTAGTTGATTTTCAGCTTGATTTTTAAAGTTCTTAAAGGCTTCTAAACCTTCATATTTACTTCTAAAAAGATAAAGTAGCTATATCTTGTGCAATCATCAATAAAAGTAATAAAGTATTTTTACCACCTCTAGTTTGTACATACTTTAAATCACATAACACGTCGGTATGAATTAGTTCTAGAGGTTTCACGCTCATTTCGATCGAATGAAAAGGTAAGGTAACTTCGTCATTTTCGCTTCAACACAAACTTTACATTTATCTTTTGAGTTTATTTTTGTTCGTCCTTATCAAGTTTAGATCTACTAAACGTTTATAGAATTCACATTTACATGTCCCAAACGAATATGCCATAAATTAGAGCACTTAGCAAAATAAGAAAAGTAGATGCATCATTCTTATTCTTAACTTTGTTTGTGTCTAGGCAACGCACGACTATTACATTCATTTTGAAAAGTCTATGTGCGAGATAGCCTCGACCAAAGAACTTCACAAACTTGCTAAGTACAATTTTCTCAGACTCAAACAGTAACTTAAACCCATGGCTTAGAAGTAAAAAGCCAGAAATTAAATTTTTGCGGATGTCAGGGACATAAAGAACATCTTTCAAGATCAACTCCTTGCCGCTTGTGAACTTCAGTGCCACGTTGCCCACACCAACCACATCGGAGGAAGCTTGATTCCCCATGGGCAACTTTCTTCCTTCAAGTACCTTATAGGTGGAGAAAATGCTTTTGTCGGAAGTCACGTGACACGTTGCACCATGTCCACGAACCACTCTCTCAGATTGTCCATGTGGAGGACTTCAAAAATCATTGCCCACAAGGTGTCTAATCATCGTTTGTTTGGACAACGTGTGCACTTTGTTTTCCTTTGCCCTTGTTCTTGGGCTTCTTACATTCACTTGCTTTGTGGCTAGACTTGCCACAGTTGTAGCAATCACCGTTGAACTTGGGTGCCTTGACAGTTGTAGCAATGAACTTGGACATTTATCTATAGGTATGTCCCACTAGGGTGGAGTGCCTGGAAATTATGGCAAGTTTCCATTCTCATCGGTTACCCTATTTAGTGACCTTGTTTTCAGTCGGTTACTGATAGAAAATGAATAATTGAACGGAAAAACTTTATTGAATAAACACGAAGAACAAACCTCTAAAGAGGCCAAGTAACGACGGCTACTCCCTAAGTAGCGCAGCTGCTTTCTGAAACCCTAATTATTCGACCCTTAAATCTAACCTAGACTACTCCTTAAATAGAAAATATGGAAACCCTAATTCAAGCTCGAAAAGACGCAACCCATCATGACACTTTACCCTAATTATTTGACCACAATAAAGAAACATAATAGTGCATTCTATCTTTTAAAAAACCCTAACTCGACCCATGCATGCAAAGCCCATGCACGGCGAACTCGACCCACGTTCCCAAACCCTAACTCGGGCTCGAGCCTCGGACTTACGCCTGGGACTCGACCCTTGGAGTTGACCCTCGACCCTTTAACTTGACCTTTGGAGTTGAC
>AYJT01063929.1:0-13520 GCA_001278415.1 Ocimum tenuiflorum | reverse complement strand
TCACGGGTCGAGCTCTATGGGTCGAGCCTCACGGGTCGAGCCTCCCGGGCGGGCATCGTTTTACGTGCTCTTTCTTCTCCGCTTGCCATTAATGGAGACCGAGCTTTCTTTTTGGCGAAGTATCCCCCCCCCAACCACTCAAAACACGATCAAAATATATATTCATGCTCCCTAAACCCCGTAGAATACAAATTTACAAGATTTAAATATCAAAATACAACGGATCATCATTGTTCATCGCGAAGTCGTAAAATAAAAAGTTGGCCGAATACTTCTGTTTTTAGGTGATTTTCGACCGGTTAGAATTTCGATAATGCTCCGTTCTTCACTTATCTATAAGTATGATACCATGTCTGCCCATTAGAACTTGAATCATGAAAAATAGTAGAGTGTGGAGGATGAAAATGGCTCACCAAAATAGCAACTCAACCCAGTTTTTCCAGCGGGTTTTCTGTCCAACAAGCTTCGATGACTTCCGGCGATTTCCTTCATCTTTTTGAGTTCGGTTGTGCTCTCTCTCACTCTCACACTACCCTTTGAACTAAATTTGTGAGTGCAAATGAGGAAAATGACACTCCTCTGATGGTTTTGATCGAAAAGTAAGGGGTAGAAAGGGAAGCTCACGGATGGTCCAATCATGAGTGAGTTTGGGGAGGGCATTTCGGCCCTTTGGCAATGAATCAGTCACACAAATGGATTTGGGGAAGATCTTTTCTTCCTCATGAAGGTTGTGGGCGGCAGTGGTGTTGTTTAATTTGCCGGTGCACGGCGGCTCCGCCGTGTGCCGGTTTCTTCCCTTTGCTAGTGGCGTTTCCACCATTGCGTGTATTTTTATTCGTTTATAGATTCACACGTTATTGTGGTGTGAACGGATCGACGTGCATGGAAAAACATTTGCATGCAAATATATTTGTTATCTCTTGCGTTCAAAGCTTCGCCGTTTGTTCGTTTGGTGTCGGATCTTCGCTCGGAAAGTTGCGTTGCGTAAGGTTTTTAATTACGCTTGAACTTTTGCGATTAGTTTTTGCCAGTGGGTCATCATTTGTAAAATGGTGAATTTATTTTATTTAGTTTATCTTCAAAAATAAATTCCGGAATATCATGTTGTCTGTTGTCCACACTGATTGCACCGCATTAATAGATTTTAAATTATGAACACAACGATATATTGGGTCTGTTAAATTGGATCCGATTAATCATTGTGGCCTCATTTGAATAGTCGAATAATTAATGTTACTTAATTTAATAATAATTAAAATTCCTAATAATAAAAATTATTATAGGTGGAAAATAAATTACTTTCTTTTACGAAAATTGGGGTTATTACACGGTCAGTAATAATACTGACTGGCACACCATGTAACTTTGTAAATATTATCCAAAAACACTTTAGCAACTCCTTCTGATGTAAATGGATGAGATAGAGCTAAGATGTGGTTGTACTTGGTAATCCGATCCACCACAACCAATATAACAGATTTACCTCTTGAATTAGATAGACCCTCTATGAAATCCATGCTTATATGAGTCCAAGCTTGGTCAGGGATTGGCAACGGTTGTAGCAACCCTGCTGGTGGCCCCTTGTCTAATTTATTCTTCTTGCAGATATCGCATCGATTAACAAAATCGATAACGTCCTGTTTCATCTTAGGCCAATAGAAAGCAGTCTTGAGTCGCATGTACGTGCCCACGATTCCAGAGTGACCCCCCATCAGTTGTGCCATGAGTAATGGTGAGTAAGTCAGTTCTAGCACTCCCTTGACCATCCACCATACGTCCCTTGTATCTGAGCACCCTACCAGCCCACGTAAAATTTACGTGTGGTTGCAATCCACTCTTCAAATCAGCAATAATACTTGATAGGTTCGGATCGGTCTCGTAACTTGCTTGAATGTCTTTCAACCATTTAGGTGCAAGAGTAGTAATAGCATGGTGTTCAATAGTATTTCCCGCATCATGAACCTTAGATAGGGCATCAGCAGCCTTATTCTCACTCCCCCTTAACAGTTGGAAAATGACTCTAAGATGCGCCAAATGATCGGTTTTGGAAGCACTATAGATAAGTATGTCATCAAAGAATACTAAAACATACTTCCTCAGGCAAGCTCTGAAAACATGATTCATGAGTGATTGGAAGGTAGCTGGGGCATTACAAAGCCCAAACGACAAGAATAAAAACTCGTAGTGGCCACTATGAGTTTTAAAAGCCATTAAGGATATGTGTTCCGGCCTCATTAGAATCTGAAAATATCCAGAAAGCAGGTCGATTTTAGAATAAAATCTTGCTCCTCCCAGTTCATCCAACAACTCATCAATTATAGGAATAGGATAATTGTGTTTGACCGTTAGGTCGTTTAAGTACCTATAGTCAACACACATTTGCCATGAATTGTCCTTCTTCCGCAACAATAACACCGGAGAAGCAAATGGACTTTGACTATCTTGGATAGCACCGGAGTCCAACAACTCCTGCACAATTCTTTTAATCTCATCCTTGTTACTGTGTGATGTGCGGTAGGGTGTTGTTTTCTGGGCACACTATTTGGTTTTAGTATGATTCAATGCTCCACCCCTCGAGTAGGTGGCAGACCTTTAGGCTCTTCAAATATATCAGCAAACTCAGTCAGCAGTTTGCCGACATCCTGGTCTATTGCAACCTTAGTGTCCAATTTATTTGCTGACATGTAATAGAGTTCCTCCACTTCTGGCATATCAGCATCACGCACGAGTTTGTAAAGTGAATGGTGAGTGATTTGATGGCATTTCACAACAGTCTGAATTGCATATAGCCTAACTTTCCGCCCTCCAATTCATATAGTGACTGACTTCTTACCAAAATCAAACTTAGCAGAGTGGAGGCTAAACCAATCACAACCCAGTATTATATCTCTTCCCTCACTCTTAAATAGCCTCCCTCAGAGGAGTATTGAAGGTGTGTCCCTGAATCTACCACGCAAAATTCACTGTTTGTGAAGAACTAACTAAGTTTTTACCATTGGCAACCTTAACCATTATAGGATTAATCGCCTCAGTTTGACAGCCAAACTTGCAGCTTAGCTTCCTTAACAAATAAGTGTGCTCCCTTTGTCAAATAGAATATCTAAGGTATGCCCTTCATATTCACCAATGAACCTCATGGTAGTAATTCCCCTGCCACCCTGCAGAGAAATTTCAGCCTCTTCACTCATTTCTTCAGATGGCTGCTCTATCGGTACTTGTTCAACAAAATAATCATCGCGCTCCATCTCATCTACAGAAATAAAGAAAATTCGATGTCGACATTTGTGCCCAGGTATGTATTTCTCATCACAATTAAAACATAATCCCTTCTCCCTCTTGGCATTCATCTCGGCAGTAGATAGCATCTTTATGGGTAACTTTGGTTATTGGGTACACTTGTGTTATTTGTGTGATTATCGATTGCCCCACTTCCCTTCGGCCCAGGAAGATTAGAATTAGGATAAGGCCTCGCAGCTCCCCTGAATTTCTTAGCTCATGCCTCCATACCCACAAGTTGATATCTGCCAATCTCAATCGCTTACTATAATGTTGATGGTTTGAATAATTTAATGGTTGCCTTTAAGTTCTGGACTTAATCCCCCCACAAAAGCTGATTTGTAAAATTGCTCTGAAAAACCCTTACGGTTGTAATACTCTATATTAGCTTTAAGGCTTTCAAATCTGTCTACATAATCCTCATAATTCCCAACATACTTCAGCTGTGTGAAATCCTCAATAATAGTTTCCTCTCTCAGATTTTCAAATCTAAGTGAAATGAGAGCTAAGAATTGATCCCTTGTGATGTTGAAACAATCTTGTGCATGATTTTGATACCATAGGTTTGTTTTTCCTTCAAAACTCATAGTAGCAATGGATATTTTTTGGGAAGGTGTTAAATAGAGGTATAGCTGAAAATAGCTGGAGCATGTTAATATCCATTGTCTATGTGGAAAATCCATTCTCAGTAATGGTGGATTACCTGGGTTAGTATGCTCCCCTAAAACTCTGCTAGCTTGAGCACTATATACCTTAGAAATTTGTGTTGAACGGGGACAGCCCAAAATGGAATGCTCATCATTAATTCCTTTACCCTTGTCCTCATTTAACTGCTGCAATTTCTGATTGGCCATTAAATTAGTGAAATTATCAAGTTTGGCAAGAATACCTGCCAACTCAATGTGCATTCTCACATCCAATGCCTCTGCCTCCTCTCTAACAAATTGATCCAACTGTTGGTGTGATTCTTGTAGGTCTTTGAAGCGTGTCAGCATCCAACGATTGACGGCTCTGATTAAGAAATGTGGTGGATTTCTTCTTTTTCGCAATTTTGTAATAGAACAGTACATTTGATAGAGGGTGAGGGAGAAGTCAGAAGAAATGGGACACTCATGTGTCTTAATTGAATTATAAAATAAATGGGCTAACTTAACTAAATACAATCCATGCTAACAAGTTGCAATAATTCAACCCAAAGTCAGAAACAGCTGCTGCCCATGACCCACAATCTGCTCCACTTCAATTCCTACCCGGATCTTCACGTGGGTAAAAATCCCTCTTGCTCCCTTCTCCTTCAATCCCTAAAAATCGAATCTTGCAGCCATCTCCCCTTCCTTCCACCGATATCAGCTCTCCCTCCACCGGAATCCCATCTGAATTTCCACCTCCATCATCACCCAAACTTGTGTACGTGACAAATTTCCATGTGTAGTGTCGTTTCTTAAGATACAGACGATTTGGAGATGCGATAACTCCCTTAATTAAACTTTGTCTCCAAGACATAGTACGTGATGCCCCAATTTTCTTAATAATAAAAATATAATATAATGTAATTGACACATCACTAAAACTTGTATTTTATTTAAATAAAAGAGAAATATCATGTCTAAAATAAAATACTAGAAAACAAATAATTAATCTTTAATGCAGAATCTAAAATAAAATATAAATTCATCTTTGACCACCATCATCGCCTACCACCTCGCATCGTCTCATCTATTGCCTGAAAAATAAAGTAGATTTGAGGTGAATTCTACAAACCCAGTCGGGGCTGCGTTTATCAAAATCATACACATTACATAACGATGCATGAAATAAATAACTTGGTCTTCCCTCCATATAGCCCGTCAGCTAAAGCCCTAAGGCCAAATCATACGTGTAGCCAAAATGCTAAGTTTATCATGCGTGTAACCCGAAAGCTAAATAATCATGCGTGTAGCTCGAAGGCTAAGTTTATCATTCGTGTAGCTCGAAAGCTAAATAATCATCTATGCTATCATCACATGTACAATAAGTAAATAGCATAATAAGGATAAATGAAAATTCACCATATAAAAATACCCCACCTTAACCTCGACGATTGAACGTAACTTTGAAAACCTTTTTGAAATTATTTGATAGATGTCTTGCACGCCGCCTAACATTAATTATTTAAGTAGTTACTACATATTGAAATATTACATGCACCATGCTGCCAACCACCAATTGATCACTTATTCATTAAGGGCTGATATTTTTCCATATTAAAAATTTATTGGTATTATTGACGCGCGATATATTACGGTGATAAGTGGTGATCGTCACATATATTTGTGTTTATTTGCCATCATTTTGCCGAAATTAATCGTGCATAAAACATGTCTTTGGATTGGTTTTGTTGCTTGGATGAAGCATTTTGGCAGAGTATTGAATTTCGAAGATTTCTGTCCAATGAAGATATAATATTGCTGTAAAGCGTGACCTTGCCTTACAATCATACCTTTGTGAATTAAAAAGGCTCCAGGATTTGACCAAATATTTTCATGTCCGCAAAAATCCTTCAAACTATGAAGATCTCAACCTCTCTTATCCAGTTTCTAGTATCTCTTTATTTTTTACTTTATTATTAGGATTAGGTCTACGTTTCGCATATCTTTCATACAAATTAGATAACAGCAGTAGAAATGGATTCTATCTACGCTTTATAAACTTCAGAAACGTATTTTTTTCTGTTATTGCATTAGTTTCTTTCTTTCATGATTCTTTAACACTTTGATCTTCTTAAAATTATTTATCTAGGTTATTTCAATTCCGTATATATTGCGAGTCAATTATTTCTATAATTCTTTTTGAATGAATTCACAAGTCTTGCCCTCATATTAATTTGAATTGATGGTTTTCAAGTCCACGGCTGCAGTCTTTGATTCGATAAGACCAGTTAGAGTTTCATGTCATTCACAATCAAGGTTGTCTTTTAACACATGTGGTAAGTGAATGAGTTATTAATTCCCAATTTTATTTCATTTATAATCATGGTGGCTTCATGGTTTTGATTTAATTCGCTGCATTTGTGGCATATTGCCTTGGTTGCTTGATCATATTCGTAATCATCGTCAGGGAAATGGGATTCCCGTTCATTTGTAATCATACTATTAATTTATTCGGATGATTGTGGGAGACCCTTGGATATAAACAATGATCAACTACAAAATGAAATCTGTGATAAATACCTTGCTAGATAGTTTTACGATTAGTGGTGGCCACGGGTCTTTCGTTCTGGGCCAAAACCGTCAATTTACCAATTCAATTTATATTGAACCAAAACCAGCAGGTGGTACATGGAACATGGTCCGGTTTCAACGATTCATTGGTGGTTTCAGTTCGAACTACCGATATTTTATTTTTTCAATAATTTATAACTAATTATTTAAATTTTGCACGAGTGATTGATTATTTTAAAATTGTTTGTTTATGACTTGCTCAAAGATACTTTAAATTTTTAAAAATGTAATACTAAATCAACATTAATATTTAAATTTAATAGTTTTGTTGTTTAACTTAAGTTTTAATAAATAATAAGTATGATATGAGGGCAAAAAAAAAAGGCTTGCACTTAATTTTATCTTGAAATTAGGTTAGCTACGTATCCCGTATTTGAAGAGAATCAAAGTCCATGTAGTTTTTCTTACCTTGTCGGCTTATCATAATTGGAGTTGAAATGGCATTGCTAAATCCATCGAAGGCATTTATGCTGACAGCAGTGGGACTTGCATCCAAATCATATCCATCATTGTCTTCATTTATATGCCTTCAATTTGGTTCTTGTTCCTTCATTTGAGGTAGCATCTAATTTTTTAGGAGAACTTGTGCTTCTAGGTTATCGGGAATCAAGTTGGACCGTCTTTCGTTTAACATATAGTCGTCGAAGCTAAATGTTTGTTTCATCGCCACAATGGATGTTGAAACTACCAAGAACTCCTTTGTCATGACACAAAGGATTTAGTATTATTGTTGTCTCCTTGACCATCATGCAAGAATGAACACCCACCTTGTTCATCGAATTGTTGTTGTCTTCGTGCCGCCCTATTGCTATTGTCAATCACAAACATATATTTCAAACAAATATGCGTAATATTTGTTTTGTTGCAAATTACGACAACTTAAGGTTCCTTGGTCATAATACTTTAAATTTTGCAAACAGGGACTTTGTGTGCACTAGACTTATAAACGGGTCGTGATTGAGATAAATGGGGGTTGTCGAAAATTAAGACAGTATGCTTCGTATAAAAGTTTTTTGAGGTCGTCTTTTACCATTTTAGGATTGGGGAGGTTGAGATCCCACAGAAATGGATGTGGTGGTCGTCGTTTCCAATAAATGATAGAATCATTAAAGATTGATAATATATTTCAGTTAAGCCGCAAGCCCAACTATATTTGACATTTATATCTATAACTTTAACAACTACAGAAATACTAGGTACAGTGGAAAAACACTTACAACCATTTTGTAATCGTTTCACATAATCCAATATAAGAAATTGTAATGAACCATTAAAACTACAAACATTATATTGAGCGACAATAAAATAACAATAATATAAAACTTTGTTTAAAGAAAAAGAAACTTCCCATAAATTCTTAGTAAATTTTAAAAATATTTTAAAAAATCATGCGATTGGGATGTATCCCAATGCAAATAAAATCTACCGATATTTACATGGCATCTAAAGAAGTGCATTTTCAATGTAACTCTACTATCAAATCATTTAGTTTAACTAATTTGTTTTAATATTATTTTTCATATTTAATGAGTGTACAAATAATAGTGTCACGCCCCGGCATCCCGAGGGAGCCGGTCCGCTGGGACGCAACTTGGAGATGGGGAATTTGTGAATTAAATTGAGACAAGAAATGTGCAAATGCAGTATTTATCATAAGAAGAGTTGCATATATTATAAAAGAATTGGTTTATTCAATAATAATGGATAGGATCCGATACGCATCAAAGTGTCAATAATGGGTACAAAAATAGATTGGATATAATATTAGAGTGTAATGATAGCAACGAATATTAATATGTGATAGGGATACATATATGACGATATGCACCCCGGGCTTACTTCTAATAGACGGCTTAGCTCAGCGACGCTCGCCTCCATCAGCATCACAACCTGCACATTCAAAAATACATGCGGGGCTGAGTACGGGAGTACTCAGTGAACATGGTGCCGAAAACATACATACATAATTTTGATATGTCATGTCATACAATAAAATGACACACAAGGACTTTAGTTTAAGAAGTCATCTCATGCACTTAAAACAATTTTAGAGTATTACCACCTTTATACTGTAGAGAGTTGCATATATGTTGGTGTGAACCAGAAAGAAGGCCTTCTTCACTAGCCACGATACATCCTAAGAGGAATATGTCCTCGCTGGTTAGCACCACCGAGTGCACTAACCTTAGTGGACTTAAACTACCACTAAGACCCGATTGTTAATATAACTGATCGTTCACGCACTATGACGCAGTTTGAGTAATCAGTCGGCCGCTCAGGCACCACGACGCGATCTGATAATCATTAAGCAGATATGCATCCAACAAAATATTTTTTGCCATGACAATCATATTTAAAAACAAAACATGCTTTTGTAGTTGCCTTTAGAAAAATAGAGCGTAAGCTTGAAATCATATTTGAGTTTATAGTAAGAAAGCCCACTTTAAGTTATAGTAAGAAAAGTCCACATCGATCTTCGTGCAGATAGGTGGCTTAGTGTTCACAGAGAATTATCAATCTCGCTCTATGAAATACAAATTACTATATCAGGATTTTATCGTTTAATCCATCTTAATCGCTTAATTACACTAGTTCAGGATGACGGTAAGAGTACCGCTTTGCGTAGGGTACCAGCTGGAATCGAGTCCCTTGATAGGTAATATCAAATCTCGCTAAGGATAGTTGAGCTTAAAATATGTATTGATAATATTTTAGTGTGGTATGATAGGATTTCACGTCACGTGACACGTTTTTGTATTTTCTCAATTCACGTGCACGTCGGGTCCGGAAATTTCAAAAAAATTGGGTCATATTTAAAAGTTGAAGTACATGAATCCCTATCTCAAGAGGTTTGTTTTAAAATATGTGAAATTTTACTAATTTCAATCGTATAGTAACGACGGTTCAAATATATCGATTATGGTTATCGATTGATTTTGAGTGGTAGAGTTAGTGTTGGTGTTTAAGGATGTTTAAGTATGATAACAATCAAGTTCAGGGGTCTCAGGGGTTAAAATTAGTTGAATAGGTTAAACCGGTCAAATTTAGGTCAAACCGGTCAAGTCAGAGGGGTGTCATTCGATCGAATGGAGTATCTCATTCGGTCGAATGGTAGCGAGATTTTTCATCCCAAAGGAACACTCATTCGATCAAATGGGTACCCCCATTCGATAAAACACCATTAATGGCAGCCTAGAGCTTTGCTCAGGCCACTATTTCGCGATCCGCTCAACTCCAATCTAGCCCAAATACATATTTATGATCCCAACAATACATAGAACATGAATATATGAAATTTAAACATTAAATAATAACAGATCATTATTGTTCAATGCGAAGTTATAAAAATGAGAGTAGGTTAATCACCTCTAGTTTTGAGCTTTTTCCGACAAGCTTGTGATCCGATCACCTTTTTTTTTTCTACTACGTAGTATGGAGTACGACAGTTAGAACTTGTTCCAACAGAAATGAAGGGAAAATCATGGTGAAAATTGTCTACCAAAATCCTGACTTGGCCTCAGTTTTTCGACAGTTTGTCTTCTCCGACAAGATTTTCCAGATTCCGGCGACTTCTACTCCTTCTTCCACTCCCACTCTACCTTCCTAACCTTGATGCTAATTCGGGGTGATGGTGATGAAGGGGAAGCTCTCCCTTTTATAGATGGTGATGAGGGGTGGCAAATTTGGTGATATGGTCGTGGCCCTCCTTTCCACTTTTGATCTCTCGCCTACTTTTGGTAATTTGGCTTAGCCAAATTGATCAAGTAGCAGAAATAGGGGAATGTAGGATGATGATGATGATGATTCTCTGTAATATTTTCTGTGGGTGGCAAATAAATTTTTAATTGCATCGGTGCACGGCGGCTCCATTGTGTGTCGTTTTTTCCACTACGTTCGTATTGTTTTCCTCAATTGAGGGTGTTTCTACTCGTTGATAGCTTTATTCCTTGTTAGGGTGCAAACTGATCATCGTGCAGGGCAAAAACATGCAAGTTTGTAAAAGTTGGTATCTGATCAGCGAAACCGGTAGTGCAAATGAGCTTGTTGGTCGTGGCGTTTGAGCCAGTTGTTCGTGTGTTGATCGTTCCCATCATTTTATGTTGAACACACTTGCAAAAGTTGGCCATGCAAAGCAACACATTTGCATGCAAAAATAGTTAATATATTTTGTGTTCAAAGCTTCGTCATTTGCTCGTTTAGTGTCCAATTTTCGCTCAGAGAGTTGCGTTGCCTAGGATTTTCAAATATACTATAACCTGTATGATCAATTCGAACCCGTGGTTCGACATTTAATAAATTGTGAATTTATTCCGTCTAATTATTCAAAAATAAATTTCAGAAAATCTAGTTGTCACTGGTAAAAATGGATCACACCGCAATATCAAATTTTAAATTACGACGCAACGGTATATTGAGCTCTTTAAACTGGAGTCATTTGATCGTTGTGAAGTTTTTTAAATATCAGTTAATTATCAACACGTAGTTTAATAATAACTACTTATTATAAATAAATAGTAAATTGTATAAATAAAAAGTCATTATTACCATTTTCGAAATAGGAGAGTTATAAATCAAAAAATTTTTTTATTACTGGTATCTTAGGTTATTACAAATAGTTTGCATTATTAATAATTAATGATCTTAAAATACTCTATGTTATTTGAAATTTATAAGTGATTAAATTGCAAATTTTGATATATGTGTACCGGTAGAATTCGAAAAGTAATGTCGATTGAAAAATATTTTTTTAAAGAATTTGAGTTTCATTTTATGAGTTAGAGATGAATTAAATATATGATTTAACGATTTAAACATTTTGAGTTAAGAGTTGGAATTTTAGGTGGAATAGGTGGAAGATGGTTGAGCAAATTATAATGTTGTCAAACTGTTATGGTCAAAAAATTCATAATATTAATATACTAACCTATACCTATTATAAAAATTGTATATTTTTTTTCAAATTATTTATTCTCTATTTTGTCTTTTTCAAAAAATTATTTTAGGTGACAACAATATAATTATCTATACATAATATAATTAATTTACTTTTATTTATTTTGATATTTAATGTAAGAATTCTACTTATTAATAATGCAATTTAAATTAATCTTAACACATTTTATCTTCTAATTCTTATATGATTGATATCACAACATTAATAAATTACCTTATTCTTCATGAAGAATTCAGGCACAAATTAGGAATTTGTTGGTATATATATTCTCCAATTATACTGATTGCATGCCAGTCTACATGATTTATCAACCAATTACTCAAACTCAAAATTGACAATCTATCAATTACCCCGCTTTTTCAAATTTTTTAGTCAAAATTTACAATGTATGAGAGTTATTCTTTTTCGTTAAGGTTAAAAGATACATTGAGTGTAGATTATACAAATTTTGTATGATTCGATAAGAAAATAATTCCTAAGTTTCTTAAAAATAAAGGTGATAACTTTATTAATATATAATCTTTAGATTTGTAAACATTTTATCACCTATGAATTACATAACTTTAGTTATAATTTTCAGAATAATATAGAATTAGCATTCTTCTGAGATATTTAATTATAGTGACGATAATGTAACTATATATATATATATATATGTGAACATTTTCATACGAGAACACTAAATATGATGAGAAATGAAAACAAATCTCGTTCGTGAAATTTTGAAATGGACTGATCCAATACCTCTATTTTTAATATTTTTGGTAGCATATGATAATCTTACATTTTGCATATGTAAGTTATTTGTTTTTCATATGCAAGTTATCCGCTTCTTACATGCAAGTTATCTGTTTTTCATATACAAACAAATATTAAATCTCAATCATCTGTTTATAGAATTGATGACGCAGATTTGTTCTCATATCTCATATATATATTCACATGAGAATACTAAATATGATAAGAAATGAGAACATTAAGGACCATTTGATTATTTCATCGGATAGATGATAATTTTCAATAATTGTTGACAGTTACTTAATAAAAATTAATAGATTTGCAAAATAAATTATTTAGACATATAAAATGAAATATTTTTTAAATCAATTTTTACTCTTTCATAAATAGTATATTAACTTTCAAGAAATTCATTTTTATTAAATAATAATTTTTAAAAGAATATAAATATTTTATAAATAAAATTTCATTTATGATGAATGCATACAAGTACATTAGTTGTTTGATCGAATAAATCCCTCAATTTTTAATATATTAATTTGAATTAACAAATATTATGTTATTATTATAGTAGTTTTACACAAATAAATAATTGAAAACTTATAAAAGTTATATTCTTTATAATTTTACTATTTAAATTAGTAATAATGAAATAACAAATCTAAGCAAAAATTCAGCTTAAATAGTTGACACATGTATTTAAAAATATGAAAAACAAAAGTCTCCACTTGATAAGTATCCTTCAAGGCCGTAATCTCGGTATCAAAGTCTTCATCCTTACCTCCAGTCTCCACTTCTCCATCGCCCTTGTATTTGGACATCACTAGCAATGTGTCTAAATAATTCACACCTGAAGTTGGACCACAATGTGAATCTCCTAATTCAGTTGAAATCATCCTTCATTTTCTAAGATGATCAATAAATTTCTCCAAATTCTCATAAGACGAACCCCCCTCACTAACACTCTTCCTACACATTTCCTTCATTTGCAACGCATTCTTTTTAAACTTACTATCCGAAAACACCATCTCAATTCTCTTCTTGATTTCATGCCTTGACCGAATCCCCTCGTCGTCAAAACTAATTTTCAAACCATTCTCCCACTCATCACAAATATAGCATTCATTATGAAACTGGTCCACAAAATAAGGCCAACACAGAAAGGGCACCCCTCCACTTACACCTTCAAGGATCGAATTCCACCCACAATGCGACACAAAACACCCAATCGAAGGATGTGAAAGAACTTCATCCTGTGGGGCCCATTCAACGATCTTTCCAACCTCACCCAC
>AYJT01063890.1:0-10277 GCA_001278415.1 Ocimum tenuiflorum | reverse complement strand
AACTCCTCTCCATGCACAGAAATCAGGGTTGTCATAAGACCATTCTCTCATCACATTTAATGGGTCTTCAACGAAAGATTTTCTAACCTCCAAGAGAGTGTTGAGAGTGGTGGAAGCAGCATTAGTTTGAGCAACAATAATCAGAAGAAGAAGAAGAAGAAGAAGAAGAAAGAAGGGTTTTGGAATGAGCATTTTGATCATGAAGAAGAAGAGAAAAGTGGAAAAAACAGCATGCAATTTGTAGACGAGGAGAGGTGCATGGAGGTGGTTGAGGGGGTGCGATGAAGAGAAGGCATTATTAATGGCGTCGTCTCTTTTTAGTGAAGAATTAGGGAGGGTGTCAGAAGAGTTAAACCTGCATTAATAGCACCGATCAAGGGAGCCACTGAGAGAGGGAGAGAGAGTGTGAAGACGAACCAGGCATTAAATGAATAAAAACACACAATTAATTACGAAATGGAGAAATCAATTTGATTGCTGCACATTCATAATCATAAGGTGGAGGTTGTGTGGAGTTGGAGCAAAATCTGAAATCTGGCAAACGACTCAATCCTCATTCTGAAAGAGAAGCGGTTGGGTTTCCCTTTTTTCCTCTACACGAATATTTCTTGACTTTGATTTAACTATTCCTCTTTAGGATGTGCACATTTCATCATCAAAAAACAACCACCAAATTCTCTGCCTTTATGTTCATTATTGGTGCATAATTTTGACTGTTAATGGATTGAGCTACCCACTCTGCTGTCTGTTTGCTGCTTTAGTTTTCTTGCTGTGATGAATATGCACCTATTTCACTTAGTCTCTGCTCCACACCCACACGTATGTGCATCTGCTCCTATTATATAGTTTTAATTAGATATTTTCTCTAATATCATCTCTTCAATGCCACCATCACGTCTAATGTGTAAAACTTTTGCTAATAAATAATGCGAGATCGGTCTTCTCTCTACTTAAAAAAGTTTGTATTTTATGAGGGATATGCAGTAAATCCGAAGCCATTGGCCATTGGGCTCCACTCAGAGCCAAAAACAATTACATGCAAACTTATAAATTCATTAATTATTCTTAGTTTTGGCGGTATATTATTAAAAATAATCAGAATGATTCGGGACAGGAATTTATGCTCGTAGTTTTGGACTTATTAGTTGAACAACTCCTTGCAATTAATGCTGCAGCGATCATAACTTTGTTGCAAGACTTAATTCAGCTTCTAAATAAACGCGTAGCGTGTTGTTGCATGGATCGATAAAATGATACTCATATATATCTCTCAAAAGCCCAAATTGCACACCATGCATGTGTCTTCTACTGCATTTGTCCTTGATTAATTGCTTTCTATCTTTTCCAATGCATCAAATTTGATCAACTTGCGAGTTTCGCTTAGTATTTTCTACTACTTCCTTCTTTTTATTTCTTTTAATTCAATTAAATTTTGGTTCAGAATGATCACAAACTAAATTCCATATCGTTGTTTTTCTGGTCTAGATCTTATTCAAACTCTAAGATACTGCAAAGTTGGAAAATAAAAAAAGGCTCATGAATTCTAAAAGATCACGGGACGTTCAATGATCAAATGGGCTCTGATAATCAAGTTAGTACTGGATTCATAAAGGACAACAATGGAAATGAAGAAAAACTAAAAGAAATATTGTGTTCAGTCGAGCTCAATTAAAGTCTTATTGACCTCGTAAAAACAATGATTGATTACTCACTAGACTTTAAGAGTTAAAATTCACCAAATTTCATAACAATGATTGATTACTAAAAGATATACTCAAATCCATATAACAAGATAAACATTTGCATCGGTATTGATGGAAGGCAGGCCTAGTGGCGACAGTGAAGAGTTGCCCCGATAAATATGTCAAAGGATAATGTGCCAATAGAGATGGAGGATGGAGCCGATGTATATGTTGGTAAAGATGGTGGAGGATGACACTGTTAGTGAAGATGGAGGATGGCTGAGGTGAAGATCGCAAGATAAGAAATTTATAAGAAAATCTACATTGAATAAATTTTTTGAACTGAATCGTATTGAGTCAAATGAATAAATTGAATCCGTCTAAATTGTTGGGTAGATTAATAGGATATCCTCTTTTAAATGTAGGTCGACCTTGATCGTGGAGTGTGAATTCATGTTTGACAATTGAAATAGGGCTACAATAATAAATGTTATAAGACGTCTCAATCATTATCTGGTAGATTTGTTCATATACGATGCTGTCACGGGCTTCTCTTCTTTGTGTCTTCTTACGACCGCACTATTATTTACGGTTACACTTCCTTTTCCTATCCGATATCATTTTTATGTTTCCACATTTCACATCCATCTAAATCAATACTCACTCACTTAGTACTCATATTAGTGCACAAAATAATGCCAGTTCGCTGCTTTCTTTTCTTTTCTTTCTTCGAATCCATATCTATATTATATAGTATAAGGAGATAGTAAATACAGTTTTATTAATTGCATTTTGACATTATAAACTGAGACCTCATACTCAATAAAATTTTTAAGTATATTTTATTTTCTAATATATATTATATGCGCTCAGCGCTCAAATTCATTAGTTTTAATTTTTTAAATATATTTTAGCTATTGTTTTATTTCAAAAAATATACAAAAGCACAATTTTTTTCTTTCATTATTTTTAGAGGGTTTTTTTCTTTTTATCATTAAGTTAGAATTAAGTTACTCAATTTGTAAACTACAGTCATATTTTTGTTAAATTTGTGTTTGTTCAACTAATATTTAGCATCGACGAAAAAATTAAATATGTTTTTAATAACCTCTAAAAACATATACAAAATTTTTATGCACATATATTTTTAAGATAAGTCCTCTTCGCATACACGCAGATTGATTACATTATAAAACTAGACATGCATCCGGATAGAAATTGACTATATAGTTTAATACACACAAAACTAGCTGAGTTAATAAGACCCTAGTCCCCTAATTAGGTCCCCCTACAAATTGATATCACATACACGTTATAAAAAAATAATATAAAAGAGAGAGAATCGCAATAATGCACGTAAGATTATTTAATGCATAGAATCAACAATAATGCGATTGACATTAATAATCACTAGATACTGACTGACAAGTCCAACACTTGCCAGTTCAAGATGACCACAAAACTTTCAGCCGTACGCTATTATGAAAAGCCCAAAGTTTTATATATTAATCAGTTTCAAAGAATGTCACAAGTGAGACTCAATATAAATAAAACTTAACCTTATTCACATATAACTTCATTCTTATAAAAATGCTCAATTTCAATTTCAATGTCCATATATGATTCGAAATTTCTTTCAGAAAATCAAAAAACGTTTACGTGTCTTTCTTATCTAAAAAGAGATCAGGAATCAGAGACTGGGCAAAAAGCCAGGCTATAGCTAGTACAAAATTCCCATGTTGCTTTACTCATCAACAGAGCTGAGAGCTATAACCTATACACTAGAGGGTTGATATAAGTTCATACTCCATCTACTCCTACTTTTAACTCTTCAAAATCACAACATTCTCTCTACTCATTCCTTCACTTCTAGAGCCGCATTGACGGTGCTATATGTGAACATAATGTACTAAAGTCAAAGCCAGTCCATGTAAAAGATCCCCTTGCGTGATCCAACCCACGCACCCAAACTATGATCCTGCCAATAATTTCTGTAATCTTGGCCGTCTGCTGTTCATTTTAGAACCAATACGTAAATGAGTTCTAAATTCTAACAGCTAGCTACTTCAGGGATGACATGAACATGCATGGAGGAGACAAAGGAATTGTACCTCTAAAAGCGCTGCTTCTTGGCCAGCAGACTGCTGAGGGAATCGAATTCATAAATTTCTCTCTGAAGAGCATTTCGCCAGACTTGATATCCCAGAGACGGACATAGCAGTCCTCTCCACCTGAAAAATGGAGATAATCAGAACCAATTTTCATTCTGCGATGAGAAACTGGCGCCCATTTTGTTTTCACCTGACACGACAACTTTCTCTGGTGGATCAACTCCTAGTTGTATACGAGTGTGAGAATTTACACTGCCTTCATATGATTGAACAGCGCCTTTCTGGATCAGACGTCGATCAAAGAGCTTGATCTGGAGAGGAAAGGTATGTAGAGTTAATTTCCAGTGGACAACAACGAAGCCAAATGCCATACACCCCACCTAGACCTTCACCAATTTCTGCACCTAAACCAATCCAAGCAACAGAAATATCACATAGTATTCAGAATGTACAAATGATTGCAATGATTGCAGAGCTTAGACGCACCACTAAATCAGACCAACCAGCTACATAGAGTACAACTGACTTTTCACTATATTCAGATATCTGAAAACGAAGCAGCATCCTTCAAACTAGCCTCTATAACCTCTTGACAATGAGACCTTCCTTTGTTCTCCTTGAAAACCAAGATATTATGCTCCATCAAAAAGCAACAAAAGAGTGCAAATAATTATGGGTGATTACAGACATTAAAACTGTTTAGGTCAAATTCCAATCATAGGATTATCAATTTATCCATTAGCGGATGTAGAGTATCTTAACAGGGTTACAGACTCCAATTTCACGTTCCTGTTATGCAATAAAACTGGTTTCTTTATTATACTAGAACACAGTTACCACCACCTTCGAAGGAAATTGTACTCAGGTTACCTACATGTACTTCCCTTGAGGTGTTAACTTTTGGCACCTACCTAAAGCTGATACTGAATTTAAAGTACCTCAATTTAGCAATTTAATGAATTCTCAACAGATTATAAATTTTGTTGTCCCAATCACGATAAGAACATATATTATTCTCAAAATCATTCTCTCATAGAAACAGAATTAGTTGAATTGCAACAGAGGATATACTATAAAAATTACGGGGAGATGGGTCCAGAAAGACAATGCTGGGAGGTGGATGTTTAAATTCCATGCTCACATCATTTATCCCAAATCCCCATCTCGCACAAAAGAAATTCATGTCATAACCATCACTAACAATAAAGTGTCAGAAACGAACCGATCCATCCATGGAACTAGCCAAAAAGTATTGATCCCAATGATAGAGTGATGTCAAGCTACATTTTCAGAAAAAGTACAGCTTAGAATTTCGAAAAAACATAATTAGAGCAAAACTAGAGACTAGGAAGCCTTCTAACCAACAAACAGACGAAGGCATCGATGTTGATGAAGAACTATCTGCCTTTCCTTTTATCTGCACCCAAAGTTTTAGATTTAAAAAAAAAATGAATAGTGACACATAAAATCCTTGCGACAAAGGATTTTTGCTTTCATAATTAAGCAATATTGTAATTCGTGCAGGCACCAACGAGATCAAAACAAAATGAGATTAAAAAAGCACACAGATATTGAACAATGTCCAAGACCAACTAGTAGCTTTACTTAGCTCGCTAATCTCCACCTTATTTATATGCAAGATTGAATGATTTGTAATAAATTCTATTCTTATTTAATTTTCTAGAAAAAAAATATTACATAGTGATAACAAATACTCGTACACTGTTTATTTTCAGACAACTAAAAAGAGAAAAATCACATAATTATTCATTTAACTTTATATTCCATGATTGAATTGATTTAGATGGCTCTCCTTAATTAAACAGATTATATCCTAAATTGGCCTACCTATGGCTTAAATTTTAAACATCACGGAATGCTTGGAGATTTGTAGTAAAAGTAACAGTCTAGGAATATTTGCCTGTAAGGCTATGTGTTCTGAAAGCATATTGTAATGACTACTTAATATTCACATGCTTCTTTGGTACCATGTAAACCAATAAAAGGTTACCAACCACCACACCTAATAACAGAGACTACAGGAAAGAGAAGCAATCAACAAATCAAAAGCTGAGAACTTTTTACACTTCCCAATTATAACCATATACTGAAAAGCAGTTGGTCAATATACAACTGCTTAGTGTTACCATGCTTAATTTTCACACAGATAAGTGCATTAAGGATGAAATCTTACTTGTTTTTGGCGAGTATCTGCAGTCATTATAGCTCCATTTCTCAGCCCACAACGAATGACTTTCCCCTTAATAAAACAAGAAGAACCTCAGTATATTCCAAACAAATACATCTTCTGCTTAATATAGATACCAATTTATCACAATAACCAAGAAACTAAAAGATAAATCAACTAAAGGCATCCTATGAACAACACCAGCTTATGATGATGTTAAAGAGAATGGATGATTAAACTAAGAACAATGTTATTGATAAGAGAAGAAATCCAAACCACAACTATGAAGTCCCAAAGCAAAGCTTTGAATAGTGCCAGGCACCGTTTTCTGGATCAAGATTACAACTCTTAATACTTTCTACTCTAGCTACCCGTATTTATAGATTCTAATACTCAAAAGAAAACCCTAATAAATCAAAACCCAAGAATGAGGCCCGATGAATATTATTTAAATAACAAATAAGGAAAAGGGGGAAATAACTCAAATGAAGAAATTAGAAAATAACTCAAATAAGGAAATTGTATCTCTTAACAATTCCTTCACCCTTCCAAACAGCCTTATCTCAAATTTGAGATTCGAAAATTAACCGAGGTGGCTAGGCTAGAATTTGCACCGATGGAACATGAGAAAACTGCAGATGTGGAGATGGTTCAGAAAAACAGATCACCCATTGAGCCATATAAAGAGCATCCCTAGTTACAGATTCTAATTCTCAAAACAAAACTCCAGTAAATCGGAGCCCAAGCATAAGGCCATATGGAAATTACCTGAGTAACTCAAAAGGGAAAAAGGGAAAGTAACTTAAATAAGGAAATTAGAAAATAATTCAAATGAGGAAATTATATCTCTAGCCGATGAAGGCCAAACCGATGCAGAAACTTCAAACATCATAATGCACCAGAGCAAATTAAGAAGGTAACATCACCAAAAATAATTATACAAATTAAGAAACATTTAACCAATGTTTTCTAACTATTACATTAGGATGGGTAAATGGAGTCACATTGACTAATGATGTTTTGGAAATATCAATTCAATGAACTAATTACTGCTCAGAAAGCACAAAGCTTCATAAGCAATTTCATAGAAGGAATCCAAGTTACAAAGATTTAAGTTCAGATCGTCCATCTCTTAATCAATCCTATGTGAAAATTGCATATTAAAATATCATCAAATAACTGGGTTAAAAAGATCAAATATTGTATTGGAGTATTGTATAATAGAAAGGGCGACCAATATCATGTGCATCCAGAAAAGCTCGGATAGAAGCACAGCCCAATGAATAAGATCATAGATAGTTCATTCTTCACTTCATGGAACCAAATAATTCTGATCTTCATCTTCTGAACATGAGGCTCAGATGACAAGTATCTTGTGTTCTGATAGTATCATGATTTGCATGTATTTTGAGGTTGTTTTGATGTGCTTTAGTGTTAGAAGTAAACAAATCCACACCGTTATTGGCTTAATTTGTGTAATTTTGGAATATTAGGCTTGTTTGGTAGAATTTTGGTGAATAACAAGCAAAAAGGAATGAAAAACAAGCATTTCGAACAAGATGGTGCAGAATGGGTCCACTGAAACGGGTGTAGCTCCCAATCCACTCAGAATTTTGATTATTAATTATGATTGGAAAAATCTTTGAATTAGTTTTCCAAATCAACTTGAATCGCCAAATTTAGAGTCTAGACATGAGAGTTGTTGTAGCAAAAATTGTGAAGTCAGCGCAAATCTATCAAAAACAAATGATTGGGCGATCATAGCACGATCG
This sequence comes from Ocimum tenuiflorum, assembly GCA_001278415.1. Lineage (NCBI taxonomy): Eukaryota > Viridiplantae > Streptophyta > Magnoliopsida > Lamiales > Lamiaceae > Ocimum > Ocimum tenuiflorum. The sequence goes on along the minus strand of AYJT01063890.1, from coordinate 2,524 downwards.
GCCTCTCTGAGTCGATCCCAATTCCGATCAGCTGATCCAAAACTTCTGAAGCCTCCAAAATTTCAGAAAAATCAATATTTTACAGTGGGAGAAGAGGACCAGCCAATCTGACTCCGGATCGGCTGATCCTGGTCCATTTTCTGCGTGAAAATGTATCTGGGAAAACCCATTTGGCCCCTGACTTGATGGGATATATGCATATCTTCAATCCTCATGAGATTCACAAGTTTTTCTTGGGTTTTTCCATATTCCAAAGGAGATGAGACACATCAAGATCTCAGCCTGGAGTCATATGGACGAGAGAGTTTCAAGATTTGAGATCTGAAGACTACAATTATTCTGTATCTAGTTTTTTGTTTCTTTTTCTTTCTCTGGTAATCTTTATGTTAGACTATATCACTAGAGCCTTGAACAGATTCTAGGGTTCGAAACTTCATTGGGATTATTTGAGTTTCATCGAATATTAAAGTTTCTTTATCATTATTGGTTTCTTAACTTATGATCCCGTGGATGAGTTAATAACATCAGTGAAGTGCATACAAGTTTAACGGATTTTATCTTAGCCAGAAAAAATTGTTAAACGGGAATGACAACAGAAAATAATATGTTTCTTGATTACCTTAGATGGATTCAATTGAGCAGGAGTTTGAGTCTGTAGATCTTATCAAGAGTAAAAACAATAATCACCTTAGCCGAGTTTAACTGGGTGTTGGTTTCATGCTCTATGCACTCTAACACAAGCTTGTAAGAGTTAAAATTGGTAAATAAACAATTGGACAACAATAATTCATAGGAGTAGAATACCCTAAAATCTGTATTTTCCTTTACTTGTTTTTTTTCGTTTATATAATTGTTTTCTGATTAGTTTAATTCTTCCCCTCTTTAAAGTTCTCTAAATAGTAGGGTAGATTTTATGTTTTATTCTTCGACAAGCTAAACGGCATAATAGTCATCAGATTCGATAATATAATTTAGTAAGTGATTTCACCACTATGATATTCCCTTTCTTCTCCCATCGGCGCAAACCATATTCCAACAATAAATTGTTCGCTTCCAGATGTTCCAGGTTCTCAAGAAAATGTTTTTGTTGGGGTCAGAAAGTCAATGTATCATCTCTTAACTAACTAATAGACTACACAAACACTTTGCTTACAACACACACAACATATATTGGAGTGTGTGTGGGTGGTTGTTTATGCATGCATGCTAGAGGTGAAGTCATGAGAGGCACTTAGATGCAAGAACTCCTAATTCAATAACTAGAATTATACAACTTACTGAATGTTCAAGCTGCAAGGACAATACATCACTCTTACAACGAAGCACCCATGATGATGTTCCAGTTTCCATATTTAGCAACATAACTCCCTTGTTGGTTCCTACAAGACCGCTTGACATCAACTATAAAGTGCATTACAGCACATCTTGGCATACTCAAGGAATTTATGAAAATGGACACTTCTACAGGGAAAAGCAAAATGCTGTGCGACTTATTTCAGCATAGCAATCAGATCAAATGGAAACCCCTGACTCGCATTAGTTGAAATGTTATGTCTTTTATACAATCAAACAAAATAAATGAAAAGGGCATAAATGATGCACTTTGACATAAGAAAGAGGCTAATAATCAGAGAGGGCCATTGTTGACATGTGGAGATGAAGAACCCATAAAAACAGAAAATCTTACCAATTGCAGCAAGTCTTGATTTAGGGTCACCATCGACAGCCCAAAGTGTCTGCTCAAATAAAGCAAGCTCATTTAACTCTTGAACAGGAAATCCCAAACCAAATGTTAGCGGTTTACTTAGGTCCAGTAGGTAAACAGATCCGGAAACACTTTCCGATCCCAATGTCGTAATCCTGCTCTATTATTAAAGAAAACAATGATGAATCGAAGTCTAGCAGTTTGGCTAACTGAGCCTAATATCAGCATACTTAAACTAAATAACATAGCAGCAATTACATGACTCAACCTTTCATCAACATTATGTACTCAATAATGAAATTAGCCAAGTATTGGTTTGATTCCTTACAGTTCTAATGCATCTTGAAATGCACCAATCAAAACCCATACGGGAAAAGGTTAAGGGTGATTCTAAATGCAGCCACCCAATTACTCAATACAGCCCCTCTATTATGAAAAATAAAATTATTATAATATCCTGCTTTTTTATCCTTTACCCAAAACAAAAAATCTTAAATAAGAAAATAATAAACAAAATAAACCAATACAGACCAGAAGGCAGGCAGCGTAATTGCAAACAATCCGCCCCTCGTTTTGAGGATCAACAAATAGAAAGCTCTTTCCTTCAAGCGTTGCTTCTCCAGGTCCAGCAAAAATCGGCTTTCCCACCCAAAATCTGTTTCATAGACGGGAAACAAATCCAATTGATCATCCCAAAATTTGGGCATCTCTCACTCTGCACAGCACTCTACGTTTGCGGCATCTGGAACTCCAAATAGTCCAGAGTCGATATCATGGAATCGTTGTCCATTTGCACCACCGCCTAGTTTTCTCCACTGC
>AYJT01063794.1:0-13307 GCA_001278415.1 Ocimum tenuiflorum | reverse complement strand
TAAAGTGATTTTTCAGGATGAAGACACGAAAAAGGAATATCAGTATCTAACACACTAGAAGACATCCTATTAATAAGGCACACTAGAAGACATCCTATTAATAAGGAAGCATGCAGTAAGATCAACATCTGAACAAATGTATTTTGGAACATGCATGTGGGACATAAGAGTACACGCAACATCCAAAATATGTTGATGTTTGCGTTCGGGTACCCCATTTTGTTGAGAAGTGTGAGAACAAGAAATTTGATGAATGATACCCAAGGATGCATAAAATGATGAAATGGAACTCTGAGTGAATTCAAGAGCATTATCACTGCGAAGAACACGTAAATCAACAGAATATTGGGTTTTTATTTCATGGTAAAATGAGTTGAGTACATTAGGAACCCCAGTCCTTTGTTTGAGTAAATACAGCCATGTCATGCGCGAATAATCATCAACAAATATCAAGAAATACTTGAAACCTCCTCTACACTCAACTCGGCTCGGACCCAAACATCATAATGAACTAATTCAAAAGGAAAAGAGCTACATTTATTGACTCTAGAAGGAAAAGAAGTACGATGGTGTTTGCCCAACTCACAAGACTAACATTTAAAAACAGTAGACGCAACACGGACTAAACTTCGAAGACTAGAGGAAGATGGATGACCAAGACGACAATGCCACTGATATGGAGAAACGGTGGCTGAAAGAGCACGCAAAGATTCAGGTGGAGCACAATCCAAGTAATATAAACCGTCTCGCTCATGTCCTCCACCGGAAGACACAATAGGAAGGATAGAAAGTGACGAAGCAATTGTGAGTTTTGGTGAGCTGACTAATGGATAACAAATTGACAGGAAATTTAGAAGCAAATAGAACATCAGTCAGAGTGATATGAGCTGTAGGTTCGACGACACCAGTTCCCGTAATAGGAGAATGGGTGCCATAAGCATGACGAACAGATGGAAGAAAAGAATGAGAAAAAGACTTGAAAAGGGATTTTGTACCGATAATGTGGGCAGAGGCACCAGAATCCAACATCCAAGACTTACCAGGAGACACCGCGCACGCATCTGCGGGGGTAGAGGCACTAGTGGCAGCAGAGAAATTGCTGGAGGATTTTAGCAAAGCATCGTAATCGGCTCTTGGAAGAGAGATCATATTAGAGATAGGTGAAGAATTTGGCACAGAGGAGGTTGTGTTGGCCCAATCGGGTTTGCCGAACTTTTCCCAACACTTATCAGAGTCATGATTGGAACGATCCAATGATCACAGTGTTGATCAATGATCCCACGACCACGGTCACGTCCACGTCCACGTCCATTTCCATTGTATTGACCCTTACCACCAGAAATCATGGCTGAATTATCAATATGAGTAGATTCAGCATGGCCAGTGGTGACGCGAAGGACGCGAGACAGAGCATTAGACAGCGTAGGAACGTTATCACTAGCCATCAGGCTATCACAAATCGATCGAAGATCGGCATTAAGACCAGATAAGAATTTGGCCACCAAGAATTCCTCCCATTATTTTGCCCATGTCGTAGCATCGCAAGAAAGTGGATGATAAACCAAAATCTCATCGGTAATTCCTTTGGGACAAAACTAAATTATGATACATAACCAATGTGGGACAAAACTAACTCTACTTCTACAATATTCTACAACACTAGCATTTACTGCTTCTGAGAGTAAATTTTCCTCTCCCTCTCGCAAAAAACCAAATGGTAGTAAACTATCACCATTTTTACTCGTATAAAATAAATTCTATTCTTTTTTAAATGTCATTTTTGATATTTTTGTGACAAAGAGGTTTCGCTTTGGTATAAAAACTGTTGCTCTGCCATTTCTAAAATATCTTAAAATGAAAACATCTCTCTTGTGCTTCCATGGCATGGTAGCAGCATATATACAATAACAATGATACCAAGTTACAATCGCATGAAAGGAATGGTACCCAAAATGCGACAACATCGAACCCCTTTCCTCTAGCTAGTATAATAACCCAAAAATAAATAGGTTACTGCAATAGAGCAAAGGATTAAATTTGACTCTTTCGAAACATGCGATTGATACATCCTTTCTCCAGCTTCTTCAAGTGCTTTCTAGCCGGTATATGACATATATATATATAGTTAACTAGTCTTAACGAAATGTTATCAACCCACTACAGTTTAATCTAGGCTTACTGGCATCCCTTGGACTTATCTTATGCTGCAGACCCAAGAAAGATGTACTTTGGTAACTGGACCATAAAATTTCTTGATTTTAGGTGCATCATGTTCATTAAGTTGTACGGAGGGAAAACTCACTTTTTCTTGTTCACTATACAGTTGGGCAAAACAAAGGTCTTCCTAAGAGCTGGTCAGATGGCTGAGCTGGATGCTCGTCGAGCAGAAGTTCTAAGTTCTGCAGCTAAAATTATACAACAGCGCAGACGAACACAAACTACTCGTCAACGATTTCTAGCTTTGAGAGAGGCTGCCATATATCTGCAATCATTTTGTAGAGGTGAGACAAAAATCTGTTTGAAGTTTCATCTAACACATTCTGCAGTGTGAAAAAAAATCTGTTTGATTTACTTTTTATTCTATATGCATACTTTCCTGGTTTTCTGCTTTGGGTTTTTTATGCTGTAACAATCATGCAGGCAGATTAGCATGTAAACATTTTGTGGCTGTTAAAACGGAAGCAGCCGCAGTGAAAGTTCAACGTAACACACTCAGATTCCTTGCTAGAAAAGCTTATAGCACGCTCCGCATAGCTGTTCTTGTTATCCAAACAGGCATACGTACCATGGATGCTCATAAAAAGTTTAAATTTAGGAGGCAAACTAAAGCTGCAACCGTTATTCAGGTGACAACTTAATTTTGATGTCAGAATAAATTATGGTGTATCCTGTGAAGCTCTCCGCTTATCGTTAAAATCTCATAGACGCGGTGGCGGCGCCATAGAACATCATCTTACTATAAAAAGCTCAAGAGGGGAACAATAATTGCACAATGTCGATGGAGAGGAAGAGTAGCTAAAAAAGAATTGCGGAAGCTCAAGATGGTAGGCTTCAATACCATATCACTACCGACTCTTTCTCATATATCCAGAGGCATGATATATTGTTGAAACTGCCTTAGCAGTCAATGTAAAATGGTTTTATGAATTTCATATATGCATTATTAGTAACCTTTCCTTTCATGTTTATTGAAAGAACAATTTGTACAGTCTTGGAACTTCGTCCAAGACTGTATTAAACTATTAATTAGGACTGGTTGAGACTGGATACAATCTTCTGCAGGCTGCAAGGGATACAGGTGCACTCCGAGAGGCTAAAGATAAACTTGAAAAGCAGCTAGAGGAACTCACATGGCGTTTGCAGCTTGAAAAACGTTTGAGGGTATGCTCAAAAAGCGATCATCATCTGTGTGCGAATAGCATCTATGCAAGTTAACTAGGAAGAAGTGAATTGTTTACGTTTTCCCTCATGTCCTTAAAATCATCTCGCAGGTTGACTTGGAAGAAGCAAAGAATCAAGAGATAGCTAAGTTGCGGAGTTCTATGGAAGAAATGCAGAAGAAAGTTGATGAAATGAATGTTCTACTTGTTAAGGAAAGGGAAGCTGCTAAAAAGGCAATTGAAGAAGCACCTCCTGTTATCAAGGAAACCCCAGTTTATGTTGAAGATACCGAGAAAATTGAATCTTTAAAGGAAGAAGTTAACAATTTAAAGGTTAGATACTGGTAAATATCAATCATATTTGGGCAGATTTGATGATTTTATTTTCTTCAGTTTGTTTCCTTTCCTTTTTTTTACTTATGATAACCGCCATAACATGCTTGTGCACTTCCCTGAATCTTAACAAAATCTGAAGACCTGCATTTAGAAAGTAGAACTATCTTGTACAGTTCTTTGAGAAAAGATATTAGGTTGGTCAGAATATTAGTTATGCTTTAAACAATTGTGCTTTACTTGTGCTTGTGAATGGTCCGTGGAACAAACAATTACCGTCTTAACAATTAAATCTATTGCATAACTTAGTGAGTGGGTTTTGCTGTTATACTTGTGCCAGTGCTTATCTTTTACAGTTAATTTTTCTTTTCATTTGAACACTTAAAATTCTGTTAAGTTCCTTTGCTCTCATCTCTAAAGTGGCTTATTGTGAGGTCTGCTGCTCCTGATGTATGATCCAAAGTATGTAACTTGATGCAGACAGGGCTTGTAGGCCCTGCTGGTTGTACCTGATTCCACATGCCCTGCTACCTCTTTTCGGTAGATGTCAAGAAAAAATGATGCTGAAATTGTTTGCTTGCTTCTTTGGAAACCGTCAATATCCTGGATATTTTGTCAACTCTCACTAGGTTCTTTTCATGGTAATTTTATTTCGTGTACTGTCAGCGTTGATGCTTAAAAGCTGAAAGCTCACTCCTTGAAGTTGTATCTTCTATCCAGAATGAACTACATCTGTACTACATAAAAGCCACATCCAACCCTGTCCAAATTCAGAACGCAATTTTCCATGTTTGCAGTCAGTCCCAAATTTTTAAAAATTGTCAACAACCAACTCCGGAATGCAACTGACCTATGTGCCTTAGTCAGAGTGTCTAGCCGAATAAATCAAATGGAAAATCTATGAACAATTTTCTTGCTGGACAAATTTTGGCAGCGCATTCCATGCTTGGCTTTTCTCTACTGCTTCTATTTTCTTCTTCTTCTTTTTTTCGCCTTTTTGTGTGTCTCTTTAAACTACTTCCACTGTAAAGCAATAGAAGTTGAGTTATTTTCTGCTTCCAAGTAATTATGCTTCTCACACAGAGCTATAAAATATGCATTTTCCTGGTAAAGTTGCACAAGGTTAAGCTTACTTTCTTAAATTTCAGAGGATCATGTCTAGAGCAATGTTTATGAAATCAGGTTATCTCTTGCCATTATATTATAAATTATGAAGGTTGAAATTGGCTGAACTAAATCCGTTTTACTTTAGTTCTGTGCACCTTTTTGCTGACACTTCACCATCATATGCTAACAAACATGGAAAGCCTGAAAATGAGGAAAATATATTACTGAACTGCAAATGTACAAGTACAAGTTTTTTAAATACTAATCTGCATAATGTTTTCACTTGAAGTAATTAATGATAGACAACTTGCTTAGGCATAAACACAGCTTAGCGATCTACATGAATGTATCATGGAGTGAACCTAGATCAAAGGTGTTCGTACAGAATGGATTCGATGCCAACCTGTGTTGAGATATGTAGAAACCAGCTAAAACTATTTCCTTTGCAGGCTTCTTTACAAAAAGAACAGGAAACTTATGCAGACTTGCAAAAGGAATATGCTCTGGCACAGGAATGCAGTGAGGAGAGGCGAACAAAACTAGAGGAGGCGGAAAAGAAAATTCAACAGTTACAGGAAACTTTGAAAGGGTAATTGAAAAGAAAAAGCATTATTTCCTTTTTTTGCTTCGACGAGCAGACTGCAGAGAATATTTCATCTTTATCTGCTAATATAGTCATTGCTCCCCACTGTTCTACAACTATACATTGGCATTCTAACTGGTAATGTGGCTAAACAATAGAGGATCTTGAATGGTATGAGTTCAGGGGAATTGAGTTAAACTCATTTTTGGATAATTTGTTATCTGGAAAGGTCCAAGAACCAGATTGACATAGACGGAGCTTTTCCCTCGCGCTCAAGGCTTACTTCATCTTCAGTCACTTCCTCCGCATCTCCTTCCAAACCTTTCAGTAGGCCTAACCCTCTACTATTATCTACTCCACCCTCAATTTTCTTAAAACATTGTGGAAACAACCAATCAATAACGAGCCATATACTCTTCCTACCAATGTGCCTAGCATCCAACTCAATTCCCAAGTATGGTTAGTTGAACATTTTGTTTGTAAATGTCACCATCTTTGAGAAAATAGGACTAAGACTAGTACCAAAGGAAATATATCTTTTGCCCATAGGCAGCTCATATCTCTGTCCTCATCAGATATGCTATGCATCATTACAAATCATCGCCAAAAAATTGTTAAATTGAAATCCAACTAAAGAGGTGGCATACTCAGTTGAGCAGTTGGTCATAAATTCCAGAAGTGTCTAGCAGTTGGTATGACCTACATTATTTACTAATCTGTTCTTCCTCTCATTCTCCGAGGATAGGGGAATCTATATTTCTCTTATGAGGGAAGGATAGCAGAGCAATAGCTATCAGACGTAACATCCATTTTAGAGTCATATTGCTAATGTGAGAGATGTTAAATATCCATCTGCCTGCAATAAACTAACTTTACTATCTGTCAGGCTGGAAGAAAAGTTGAGTAATGTGGAGTCGGAGAATAAAGTTCTTCGTCAACAGGCTGTTTCAATGACACCACTGACACCAACGACTCCACCTAAGTTTCTTTCTGGACGCTCTAGATCAATCCTCCAGGTATTTGCATGAATCCTTGTGGGTTGGAGATCTTTAAACTATACAGTCTTATGAAGCTAATGGCATTTGTAAATCACAGAGAAATGATAGTAGCCATGGATTTGGGGATGCTAAGATGCATATGGTAATCACATTCCTTCATTAAATGCTTCAGTATTGATGGAAAAGCTTACTTCTCTAACCACAATTTTTTTATCATGCACCACAAACTGTATTAGGAACTGCGCAGCCCATCATTTGAATCTGATGACAAACCTCAGAAATCACTTAATGAGAAACAACAGGAAAATCAGGAGCTGCTCATCCGCTGTATTTCTCAGTATTTGGGTTTTTCTGGAAACAGGCCTATAGCAGCATGTATCATCTATAAGTGTCTTCTACAATGGAGGTCATTTGAAGTTGAGCGAACCAGTGTGTTTGACCGTATCATCCAGACTATAGGTCATGCTATTGAGGTTTGTTACATGCAAAGCTTTTCTATCACTTCTTACATTGAGATTCTCAAATATACTGCTTTCTTCATTTACAGAAAATCCAGGATAATAATGATATGCTCTCTTATTGGTTATCAAATGCTTCTACCCTATTATTGCTCCTCCAGCGTACACTGAAAGCAAGTGGTGCAGCTGGAATGGCTCCTCTACGTCGTCGGTCATCTTCAGCTACTTTATTTGGCAGGATGTCAATGTCGAATGTAAAAAATTCCTTTCTTATCTGTATTCTATTGACAGAGGACCAACTTGCTACAAGAAAGAAAATTCTCTTCATTTCCTTATGTTCTGTCTTTACTGCTCTTTTCTCAGAGCTTCCGAGGGATGCCACAAGGAATAAGTATTTCCCTTCAAAATGGCCCGGCCGGTGGAGCAGAGACCTTGCGCCAGGTTGAAGCCAAATACCCTGCTTTGCTGTTCAAGCAGCAACTTACAGCTTATGTTGAGAAAATCTATGGAATGATACGAGATAATCTTAAGAAGGAGATATCTCCATTGCTTGGTTTGTGTATTCAGGTACTAAAATTGATCATCTACCCACTAGTATGGTGTCACTTTCTCTGTAAGAAACAAATTCGGTCATTCTCTAGTCACATTTTACGTCTTCTACATATCCATTAACAGGCACCGAGGACTTCTAGAGCAAGCTTAGTTAAGGGATCATCACGTTCAGTAGCAAATACAGCAGCCCAGCAAGCTTTGATTGCTCATTGGCAGGGAATAGTGAAGAGCCTAGGAAATTTCTTGAATACTTTAAAAGGCAATCATGTCCGTAATTCCTTTTTCTTCTTCATTTCGCTTTCTATAAATAATCATTCCCTTTAGAATCTAGACAATTTCTCACATTTGATTTTTAGGGTAATGTGAGCAGGTTTTGGAGATGTCTTTTTTGGGGATTTTGTTTCATCTAAAATTATCTTCTATTGATTCTTAGATGCCTTTGATCTAGAAGTTGGTTCTTTTATGCAGACTCCTTGCTAATTTATTTGGCATCCTGTCAGGTTCCACCTATGTTGGTTCGCAAGGTTTTCACACAGATATTTTCTTTTATCAATGTTCAACTATTCAACAGGTGAATTACATGTTTCCTTTTTCCTATCAAATTTTGAATGTGCATAAACGTCCTCTAACTGTCCATGGTTGCAGTCTTCTATTAAGACGAGAATGTTGCTCATTCAGTAATGGAGAATATGTCAAATCTGGACTAGCTGAACTAGAACAATGGTGTCAAACCGCAACTGATGTGGTACTTTTGAGTTTGATCTAGTTCTTTCCAGTCTAGCATATCCTAAGATATTAATTCATAGAAACTTTGCAGTATGCAGGTTCAGCTTGGGATGAACTTAAGCATATTAGGCAGGCCATTGGGTTTCTGGTAATGCATTTAGCATCTTCCGATTTCGGATAAACATAAGTAATTTTGCCTCTCACTTAGCTGATATAACCTTCTGAAATTCAGGTTATCCACCAAAAACCAAAGAAAACATTGGATGAGATAAGCCATCAACTTTGCCCAGTGAGTAGAGTGTCTGATGCGGAAACTTAAAAGAGGGGTTTGAAATAATAACTTTCTAACGTATTCTTATCTATCAATGAACAGGTGCTAAGCATTCAGCAGCTGTACCGGATAAGTACAATGTACTGGGATGACAAGTATGGCACACACAGTGTGTCTTCAGAAGTAAGTTTCTAGTGATTCCCGATTAGTTTCCAGTCATCTTCAGTAGAAAGGGCTACATTACTATAAGGTGCAGCTTGGTAAAATCAATTAAACAAAACAAATTTTCTGGTACTTTAATCAGGTTATATCCAATATGAGGCAGTTGATGACGGAGGATTCGAATAATGCAGTAAGCAGTTCCTTTTTGTTGGATGATGATTCCAGGTTAGCACCAAACATCTGGTATTCTGCTTATGCTTCCTCCTGGGGACTTAAATATAAAGGTTGAACACGAATTGATATAAGTTGAACTCAGTTGTACAGTGTTGTCGATATAATAAACGAGATAGAAACCAAACATGGGGAGAAGAAATATACTCTCTCAATTCTATTCATAGCTCAAGTCACCTATTTATAATACAAAGAGTGTTCTAGGTAGTACTGTTTCGAAAAAAAAAACACTATCCTACATCTAATTATGGACTAAATAAACCATTATTCTATAACATAAATAACCTACAAACAAAAATAATCTTCAACGTACAGAAACATGTCTTGATTACTTAACTAAATTCAATAACGCTATCCTGTAACTCATGCAATACGAATGGCTAAATCTCAAAAGAACTGCAAAAGTTGTCTAACAAATCTTTATTCAGAAGGTGCTGCGAGTTAAAGGAATATATGTACAAGTTTCACATATAGACTGATGGACAAGTTGATAAGCTTTTCTATGTGGGATATACATAATGTAAGTGTCGTGTCACAGCTCATCCTTCGGGTCTCATTTATCCACTCGACACATGCCATCTCATGCCTCTTTAAGGCTTTTTGGGACAACAATTCGCCTTGGGCTCATAGGGGAACAACATCAGCACCCAACTAACAGCCACCTTCATTGCTTGATACCTTCCCATCATTTCTCATGTAGTATCGTCCCTTCTTTCATCAGGGTAGGCTTTGCATGCATCCTTGTGTGTCACGGGTGCTAATTCCAGGGCATTCTTGTCAAATGTTTGATGCCCTGTGACATCCTCCGCCCACTGAAATTGTGAATTTGTGGACGTCTCCATACACAACTTGTACAAGCGGACACCCTTGCCTGACGAGGATTCCCCTTCCTCTTGACACTGGCAAGTACGCCGGCCTATAGCCCAATGGATCTCCCTTAGATATTCTGACCCCACTCTCCAGCTCCGGATGGGACTTAGAAGGATCACCGCCCAGTACCGCCTCTCAGTAACAATGGCTCGCCTATCCCATACTAGGCAGTCGCGGCCAAGATTTGCCTCTGATGCAAAACTGTCGCGGGCTCATCATTCGGGTCTTGTTTACCCACTCGACGCATGCTCTCATACCTCTTTGAGACTTTTAGTGACAACAACTAGTTTCGTCCTGCCTCAGGCTCACCAAGGAATGACATCAGCACCCAATAATCTGACACCTTCATTGTTCGGCCGCCTTCCCATCATTTCCCACATAGTGTTGTCCCTTATTCCATCAGTAGACTTTGCATGCATCACAGACACCGCCAATTCCCGGGCATTCTCATCAAATTCTTGGCATCTCTTGACGTAAGAGTGAGACAACATGCTTATAGGCCAAAATTATGAAGCAACTATACCACCAATCAGTAAATCTTGGGATTAATGGAACATCTCAACTCTCTCTTTAAGCCCGCACTAACAATATTTGTAGATCACCTTGCCCTCACAGTTCTTCGGTTCTCAATTTATAGGACAGTTGACATACAAGAGATGCAACTCCCTGCTTTAATTATTTCATTTGTTAGTTAATTTTTTGCATGCTCATGCCTGCTTGTAAGTTTTGATCAACATTGATGGTTGGTTGCAGCATACCTTTTACAGTGGATGAAATATCCAAGTCAATGGAACAGATAGACATCTCTGACATCGAACCTCCTCCTGTAATGGGTGAGAACTCGGGCTTCAGCTTTTTGCTACCTCGCATTGTTGAGTAGACCTCTTTTTGGGATGCGGTGTTTCCACTTTATGAGGTTTGAATTCCGATTTATAGTTGTAAATGTAGTTCGTGTAGCAGAAGTTGTTTTAGTTTTAGCCAGTGTCCAAATTAACAGGTGCAAGTAGAAAATTTAGCTACCTCCTAGTAGGAGGAGATAGTTGTAATTGTTCTCGTTTTTATTTTTCATTGAATGCTACACCTGCACACTATTCCTTAACAGCGGCAAGGTATTGCAATTTGCAAAGATATGTTATCTTTATGTCGATTTCAGTAGTGTTTATTTGATCCTAATTTTCCTACCATAAATTCAAACAATATCATCAGATCGATAATCATTAACATCTTATAACGGCTAATATTTTGGTTTTATGTCAGATTTGTGGCTTTATAAATCCAGAATTCTGAAGAAAAATAGGACTAATCATATATCCAATTAAATAATTGGAAAGTCTACTTTCAATGTCCACCACACACACACACACACACACAAAAAAAAAAGGTATGAGCTACACAACACACAAGACTCTCCTAAATAATTATGTACCAGCTTTTAAATCTAGAGTTAGGAAAATAGAATACAGTCGCAGGTCTAAAATATATAAGTTTACTTAATTCAGATAATTCAGAAAGTTATGAAGCTGTGAGAAGTAATACGGCAAATTTAGTGTGATTAAATGAAACTAATATCAAATTTTGGTAGGAAAGATTCAAATTACTTAGCAAAATCGTATACTTCACAAAAGTGATGATCATTATATCCTTTACCGAAATGTAACGCTATTGATATACATTCCATTAATTACAATGTCCTTAAATCGTGCATATCAACAATTTATAGGCTGGAAAAAATAGGTTATTAGAAACACTTTAAAATCAGTACTATCACATGTTTAATCATTTTAATTTGTTGGTTGGGCGATTTCAAATGTTTAATTGGTAAAAGAACTTGGGCACGAGTCGATGTATATTGATAAGCTTCAACAAGTTGCGGCATTTATTAAGATTCAAAACTAGCTTAATCCGAGTAATCGAGAATTAGAAAACGAGATATTAAGAAAATAGTTGTTTAAACTTTATAATAACAGTTGCGGATAACGATTCAACTTAAAAATAATAACATAATAAGAAGTTCAAACAAAATAAATGAATGATAAGTTTGGGTTAAATTTAGTTACGCTACTATTGCATAAATATAGAGTATATATATTCCAGTTGAGACGAGAAACATCAACAATTAATTAACGACTGACTCAACGAAGCGGCTTGAAGGGATATTTTACACAGTTAAACACTATTTGTCATAATAATTTACCTACTCTTTCGGTAGCTCCTACATTTATTAGCCAAAGTAGTAGGCCAATAACACCGCTTACAACAATAGCATATCTGAGATATTTTCCTTTAAATATCGTATACTTATTTATCTTTGAAAATGAAAATAACTTTTAAACAGACAAGCATGAAATACCTATTACACACAATTACACTTGGATTATATACTTTTAGTTGTTAAATAAATAGCAAGTATAGATCACATTAATTTGATTGAATGCATTGATGAAATGAACTTTGGCAAATCAAGTGCTGGTCCTCAGCTCAGAAAAAAGTAAATGTAGGTTAATAGGTAACCTTGAGGATCTTGCCTCTAACATAACTTGCTTTTCTGCAATCCATTTATGTACATCACATGCATGCTGTTTATCTTTTCGACATTACTCTTAAAACCTATGAATTACCAAATGCCATTTACATGATTAAGTAGTTAATAATGCCATTTATTACTGTTTTAAATTGGTCGGTCTACTCTTAAAAATACATACATAGTTGAGTTGTATTAAAGTCCATTCATTCATTCAACTGATCTTTGAGGATCCTAGATATTTACTAACTCAATTAATCCACTATATGGAATGAAGTCTAAACATAAACTGGTAAAGACCATTAATGAGAGATGAAATTAAACCTGTCTAACAACTGCCGAATTGAATACACCCGAACTACTTTGCTTTGATTTGTGGTCCTTAGTGTGTTCAACCAGATTAGCTCCTCCCATATTTAATTTTGGCTACTCAGATCATGCTTGTATATAATACTGCACAATGTCCATACCAAAATTAAACTAGAATGGCTGCTGCTACTACTAATACTAGTGTTGTGTTGGCGTTGGTTTTAGCTGCTGCAACATTAATGCATGGGGTGGAAGCTAGAGCCTTTTTAGTGTTCGGCGATTCGCTCGTGGACAGCGGCAACAACAACTACCTGGCCACCTCAGCGCGTGCAGACACGCCTCCTTACGGCATCGACTTTCCCTCCCATCGCCCCACCGGCCGCTTCTCCAACGGCCTCAACATTCCTGATCTCATCAGTAATATAATTATTATTACTTCATGCTTCATTTTTCCAATAATTGACATGCATGATTGCAGGTGAGAGCATTGGTAACAAAGAATCGCCGCTCCCATACTTGAGTCCACAGCTCACCGGCCAAAGCCTGCTAAATGGAGCCAACTTCGCCTCTGCCGGAGTCGGAATTCTCAACGACACCGGCGTTCAATTTGTAATAACGAACCGGCCCATGCAATTGCATATATATATATATATTCACACACAGCACAGATATATATGATTAATTAATTATTGCAGGTGAACATAATAAGGATATACCAACAACTCGAATACTTCCAGCAATACCAACAAAGAGTAAGCGCACTCATCGGAGCGGCAGCGGCGAAGCGCCTAGTGAACCAAGCTTAT
>AYJT01063773.1:0-13093 GCA_001278415.1 Ocimum tenuiflorum | reverse complement strand
GAATGATCATCTCCTCGCAGTCCACAGAGTACCTCCAGTAGTAAAATCTTTGAGCTCGGAGGGCTTCACGAAACGTCAACGGGATGAGGGGATGATTATTTCCTCTAATCTCCTTGATCACATCATCCAGCCGTGATCGAGCACTTCCTTCTATCAAGTGCTCTGAATCCCTGCTCCACCTAACTATATCTGAGTTGTTGTCAGGGATATCTCGGAGAAGAAGGCATCAGTCAGTGATCCTCTGACACTTGAAGTCACTGTAGTGCAGTCCGGATGTGGGAACAAGAATCCGTGCATTCATACACAGTTCCACAAAGAAAGGATTGTCCCTCAAGTCCCACGAATGATGAGGATTGTCACCGGGAGCACTATGGTCGACTGGATTGTCCAACTGCTCTGGTGCATTTAGCATTCTGTTCGAGGAGGAGTCCGAGCTACTATGGCAGATGAAGCATTTTGTGAAGCTGGCTCCTGAATTGTAGTCCCCTTTTTCTTCACCGGGGGCTCCCTAAAATAGTCTGACAAGAATCCTTTCATTTTGGTTGTCTTAGTAGCTGGCTTCTTGTCTTTTCCAGTCTTTACAACTTGAGCCGCCTCCTTGCTCCGAAGAATTGCTAGGGACTTCATCTTGGTTGGGGTGAGAGCACCCTTGCCATCCTTCTGTTGTTCAAATACGATCACATGGTCCATTTCCGTGAACAACTCATCATCAACCCTCCTCTGGGCAGCTATGACTTCTTCAGCCATCATCGAGATGGTCATTGATTCGTCCATAGTCATGATCTTTCCCCCTGCATCATGACTAAGTTTAGAGTCAAATCCTTCATCAGAGGTTGTCCTCTGAATCTGTTTCTTGGGTTGAGGAGCCTTGACATTCCTCTGAGACTTCTTCGCAGCTGAGGGGAAAATGAAATCGTAGTCCCCCAGTTCCTCGCATGTGCCCACAGCTGTTGCCAGCTTTTCTATTACATAACTGATTGTGAGTCCAAACTGGACATTCTTTAGAAAAACGTGGTTCTCCTTAATCCTTCGTTCCTCGTAACATTCTCTAATAGTTTACTAAACAAAAATTCAGCCCAGTTCGCCTCAACTTCATCATCGATCACCATCATGGGCTTGTATTTTCTTGAAGAAAGTTCAGCTTTTGTCCCCAAATCAAAAAATATCATCTTGTTTACAGCATCCAACAGTAAGGCATGGAAATCAGTCAGCAAAACTTTGGGGGTTTGCATCTGAACTGATATTGGGTTTTCTTCCCAGAATCCTTTCACTTGAGCTAGTGCTTCTTCTCAAGTTGGTCTTCCCCATCCAGATAGTTGAATATTGAGAGACCGGTGTTGGAAAGACCAAACTCGGCTGATAGAGAAGCTAGAGAGATTTTTACCTTTGTGCCATACACCTTGGTGGTGAAAGATCGCTCATCCTCAGCGATGATGGCTCTTTTGTAGAAATCAGCCACCAGGTTCGGATAAAACCTCTTAGGTATGGTGATGGCGTATTTTAATATAGTTGCCTTCTGCAACTTCCTTTCTAGGTCAAGAATAGGCTCCGGGAAGTCTTTGTACTGGTTCCTCAGAAGAGGCAGATTCAAGATTTTGTTTTTCTGCACTTAGAGCTGGTCTTGCTCCACGTGTGTAAGGGCTCTTAAGTCGGTTTTAGAAATAGTGACTAGATCTGCCAAAGCAATGGCGGTGGGAATATTTTGGACAGATTGATCTTTAGAACATGAGCCATTTGAGATGGGGTTTGAAAATAAGAAGCTTGAAAGATCTTTGATGGAATGAAATAGGAATGGAATAAAGCTTCTGAAATTAGGGCTCGAAGGGTTGAAGAAAATGGAAAGAGTTTGAAAGAGGGTGAAAGATCCCTTATATAGAAAAAAAAAATATTGTGGATGGGTGGCTGAGATCAAATGGGCTGATGAGATTTAACGATAAGAATTAACTGGCATCTGCTACAGTGCAGAGGCAGTTGTCCCTCAAAATGATCGTGGTCAGTCACTTTTCCACGTGGCAACTTTCCATCGGTCTTAGACGCAAATAGTCTCACTCGCATTTAATGCAAAATTTATGTCATTTGAATTTTGAATTAAATGACACAAGAGTGGGAGAATTGGATACCCTTCGAGACTTATTTTCCTCTAAGTATGAGACTATTTGTGACTCAGAGCTGGGACTTAGTACGGTTAATGTCAGCTAGGACTGAGAGCTGGGACTCAGTTTGATGTGAGATTGCTGACCAATGCCTATCATAAGTTTCACACAGCTAAGAGCTGGGACTCAGCTGTCACCATTACATGTATTCACAACTGAGAGCTGGGACTCAGTTGTTCATCCTACTAAATAACTGACAGCTGATTAGTTCTCAGACGTCCCACTCAGAGTGAGCATTCTGATAGCTGATAGTATCCTCGGTCAGTTCTTATTACATAGCTGAGAGCTGGGACTCAACTGTCACCACTTGATTACCAATAGTTAGTAACTGAGAGCTTGGACTCGGTTTTCCTCCAGCTACATTATAGATACTTGATAACTAAGAGTTGGGACTCAGCTGTCCTATACTTTTCTAAAATATTCCTCATTCTTCTCATTTCAGCTAATATGTCCAGTTCTAGAGGACCCAGTTGTGTACACAACTCTTTGAACCTGGACTCCTGAAGAGGTTTTGTAAAGATATTTGCAAGTTGGTCCTTAGTTTTTACGTAGGCTATTGACGCATCCTTATTCTCCACATGATCTCTGATGAAGCGATGTCTAATGTCAATATGACTTGATCTTGAGTGATGAACTGGGTTCCGTGTAATGGTTATTGCACTGTTGTTGTTGCAGAAGATTGGAACAACATTAGTTGACAATTTGTAGTCTCGTAGCTGCTTAATCCAAAGCATTTGAGCACAGCAGCTGCCTGCAGCTACATACTCGGCTTCAGTTGTGGAGGTGGCAACTGAGTGTTGTTTCTTACTGAACCAAGATATCATCTTGTGACCAAGGAACTGAAATGTCCCACTGGTACTCTTCCAATCAATTATGTAACCTCCAAAGTATGAATCTGAGTAGCCTTTAAGATCTAAGTTATCATCCCTGGGATACCAGATTCCTAGGGTCTCAGTTCCCTTTAGATAGCGAACAATTCTCACAGCTGCTTCCATGTGGGACTTTTTTGTGTTGGCTTGGACCTTGCGCATACTTCAACTGCATAGCTGATGCCAGGTCGGCTGGCAATCAGGTAAAGATGTGACCCAATAATTCCTCTGTAAGCTATAGGGTTGACTCGTTCTCCTTCTTCATCAAGTGTCAATTGGCACTTGTGCTCATGGAATTTTGAGTGTCTTAGTTTACTCCAGGCAGAACTTTTTGATCAACTTTCGGATGTACTTCTGTTGATTGATAAAAATTCCTTCTGGCATTTGCTTCACTTGAAGTCCAAGAAAATAAGACATTCTGCCTATCATGCTCATCTGGAAATTTTCTTGCATCAGCTGAGCAAATTTCTCACACACAGTTAGGTTTCTGGATCCGAAGATAATGTCATCCACATAGATTTGAACAAATAGCATGTTGTCATCATCTTCTACTCGGAAGAGAGTTATGTCGATCTTCCCTTTCTGAAACCCATTTTTCAACAAGAATTAAGATAAGGTCCCATACCAAGCTCTGGGAGCTTGCTTCAGGCCATAGAGGGCTTTTCTGAGATGGTAGACTTTGTCTCCTTGTTTGAAGTCAGACAGCTGCTCCACATAGACTTCTTCAAACAGCTCGCTATTCAGAAATGCATTCTTCATGTCCATTTGATAGACAAAAATTGTGATGAGCTGCATAGGCTAGAAACAGTTTGATGGCTTCCAGTCTTGTAACTAGGGCAAAGGTTTCGTCGAAGTCAATGCCCTTGCATTATGCATATCCCTTAGCCACCAATCTCGCCTTGTTACGGGTAACAATGTCATTTTCATCTCTCTTGGTCTTGAATACCACTTGGTACCTATCACTTTCTAATGCATAAGAAGATCTACCAACTACTAGACATTGTTGCGAATGAACTCAACTAGTTCTTCTTGCATGGTTGAAATCCAGTCAGGAGAGGCTGGGGCTTCCTCCAGCTTGGACGGCTCTATTAGAGATAGGAAGCAAGTGAAGAATGTTTCCCAAGACCTTGTGTGAACTGGATCAGCTGCATCATTTATGATATTTCAACTGGATGATCTCTGATCCAAAGTAGGGGTTGAATGACTTCAACTAGATAGGTTGTCTCTCAGCTGCATTTATGGATGCAGCTGCAACTGGGATATCCACCAGGTTATCAGTTGTGTGCAAGTCCTCTGTCACAGTTCTTCTTCCATGAACTGAGGTTCCAGTAACTTCCTTCATCATAGTTCTTCCTCCAAGAACTGGGGGGTCCAGTAGATTCCTCCATCGTAACTTTCTCTGTAGGATCTGAGGTTCCAGATACATCTTCAGCTGGAACTAGTTGAACTGTTGTGGTGCTTTCTTCAGTTGGGCATCCAAATCCACTTGTGGTTTCCCTTGGCTCAGTTACACCTTCAGTTGTGTTGTGGATTGAGGTATCTTTCAAGGTCCTAGCGAGAACTTCTGCATCACAGACCCTCTCAGTCATTTGGACTCCGGCTGAGGAAATTGAATCCTGAGCTGAAGTTCTAGAAGTATGTCTAACTGGTTCAATTAGTTGCACACAACGAGTGTTGCCTAACTGAACTTCAGCATCATTGGCTTCTGGACAGCTCAGAGTCAGTTCTGTAATGTTCCTGTGCACTAGAGTAGACTCATCAAAAATAACATTTACATGTTATTTCCACAAGAAGGGTTATCTTGTTAAACACACTAAAAGCCTTATGAGAGGGGTATCCATATCCCAGGAATACATCCTCATCAGCTTTTGGAGAAAAGGTGTTTAACTTTGACTTCTCATTGTTATGGATATAACATGGGCAACCAAAAGCTTTGAGATGAGTCAAAGAAGGCTTATGGCCCTTGTACACCTCGTAGGGTGTTTTTTCAGTCTCAGGTTGAGGGAGATGTGGTTTTGAGTGTAACAAACTGTGTTACCTGCTTTAGCCCAGTAGCTTTGACCAATTTTTGCCTCAGATAGCATGGTGCGTGCAGCTTCCTTTAGGATCCAATTCCTTCTCTCTGCAAGGTCATTCTGTTGCGTTATCCTGGGAGTTGAGTGCTCATGACTGATTTCTTGTTTCACACAAAAGTCCATCATTGGCTTGTTGCAAAACTCTGTTCTATTATTGATCTGATCCTTGTAACCTTACAGCTCTTCTTATTCTGAACCTTAAGGATCAGTTCTGGTAGTGTTGTCTTCACTTCAGCTTTGCTCCTTAGAAACTCCACCCATGTGAATCTTGAAAAATCATCTATAACCACCAGGGTATAGTTCTTTCCTCCAACTGACTGGGGAATAACTGGCCCGAATAGATCCATGTGAAGTAGCTCTAGTACTCGTGAAGTGTTGGGCTCCACTGTCTTCCCTTTGAAGGAAGTCTTCGTCTACTTACCTAGCTGGCAGACCTTCAACTAGGTTGTGCTTCACTCAGTAGTTAATTGTCTTGAAATTCATGTGCTTTAGCTTTTTATGCCACAACCAGCTGATTTTTCTTGAGCTCCGGGAAACAATGCAGTATCTAGAGCTGCCACTTTCTCAGTCCACTATATATAGTCTTCATTTTCTGATTCCTCTGAGGACTACTTCCTTGAAGATTTTGTCCTTGATATAGCACTCATTCTTAGCGAATATTATCCTGTATCCGTGTTCTCCAAGTTGACTGATACTCACAAGATTGTGTTTGAGATTTTCCACTAGTGAGACACCATGCAGGGTTACTCCATTATTGTAACTGTTCCAAATGCAACAATCTTGCCCTTGGAGTTGTCCCCGAATATAATTGATGGCTCATTGACTAATATGAGATTTGACATGATTTCCTTGTTGTCAATCATGTGCCCCAAACAGAAACTGTCTAATATCCAAATACTCCGTGGTTGACTGGTCATGTCCACGACCTTATTATCAGCTGCTGAGGTTAGGGCTATTTCAGTCTCTTACATTCTGATGTCATATGAGAAAGTTTTTCGTACAAGATTTCGTATGCGGAAGCCATTATTCGAACTATAATGAGCAAACTTGTTGAAACAGAAGAATTTTTTCAACAAAAATGTGATGCAATTGGAAGATTAGGTATGTCCTCAATTCAAAAATGTACTACAGCTCTTTGAGTTCTGGCATATGGGAGAGGAGTTGATTTGCACGAAAATATCCAATCCCCAACATGAGTGCTTCACACGGTCCGCAAGGTCGGACAACCCAAGACGATCTGGCACTCATGTATACTTGGGTTAACATAAGTCAGAATGCAATTATCGGTACGAACCAAATTAGTCAGACATTCTGGAAAGTGTTTGGGACATGTATGAGGAAGCTCGTACGGACAACTCAAAGTTTATGGGAGAACAAAGAACTACTAAGGAACCGTTACAAGAGGTTGAATGCAAATGTTACCAAGTGGTTGGTCACCTAGAAAGAAGCATACAATCAAAAAAGTAGCGGTATGTCTGATGCAGATGCTGAAAAGATAGCTCAACAATTTTATAGGAGTGAAAAATGTACTAAGTTTACGCATCATGAAGTTTTTTAAAAGATTATATGTCATTATCCCAAGTGGGAATTGAAATTGGGTGTTGAATGTCATCGTACTCGCATTGATCGAGAATATGCTGGTGATGATGGTGTTGAAGAAGATCGTGAAAGCTCGAAAAGATCAAGAACCATAAGAGCAGATGAGGAACCAGACGATGAAACTCATGTTCATGAAACTTCAACAATTCGTCGTCCTATTGACAGAGACAAGGCAAAAGCAAAAAGGAAAGGAAAAGCACTGCATCACAATCCTCAGTTTTTCTTGTTGACTACACTAAAGCACTTCATGTAATGAGGATTACACGTGAGAAAGAAGTTGAAGCAATTAACAATATGGGAAATGTTAAGTTGCAATTAGTGACCTTGGCCTCTAAATGGAATATGCCCACCACTTTGCTTGCTAAAAGCAACTTGTCTCTTCAAGAAGAAGCTATCAAAAATCGTCTTTTGCAGAAATTATACCCTCAGGGTTTAGTTCATATGATTATGCTATTTTTTTTTTAGGAAAGTCGTTTATGTAATTTGATTTTAAATCGTCTATTTTATGTAATCGATGTGGTTTTATTTCATTTAATTGCTCATTATTATTTTTTATTATTTATATAAAATCAAATAAAAGAATTATATAATAATTAAATAAAATGACCTAAATAAAAATTAAAAAAGAATATTGTGATTAAATTATTGGATGGTCATTGATAAACTTTGCAAAATTAACATGATTGAGTTGAGATGATTATTGATAATTTAAAAAAAATAATTAAATATTAAAATAATTGAATGGTAGGATAGTTGGTCCGATTGTTATTGTTCTTAAGAGAGCCCTGGATCCGGCTGACCACAGTATATTTTCGCACTCGTATTTATGTGTGAGTGACTTGGTGTTGGCACTCTGGCGCAACCGTTGGAGTTGAGACATGATGTCAATATCTCAAGGTTCGAGATTCTTCACCAGAACCCTCTTCAACAAAACCAACTCCACTCCTACCGCCTTCTCCCTTGCAACAACACATTTCCTCTCTGGTTCTCTTTATCAGGTTCGTGCAATGGCTACTGACTCTGCTACCTCGTCACCATTCAACAAAGTCCAGATTCAGAGGGACAACGTAGTAAGCCTGCTTCTAATTTGGGTTTATTATTATTATTTTGGCTCTTACGATTATAGGATAAGCTTTGTTTCATTTTAATTTTCGTGGGCTGTGCTTTAGCGTAGTTTCTTTCAATTCGGCTGGAGAAAGTTTGCATATTTAGTGTACTTTTTATCTGGCATTGCCGAATCGCATTTATGGGCACGATTAGACTGTGAGAAATGTATTCATTTGGATTTGGCTTCATCCTCGACAACTGTAATTGAGTTGAATGGTAACATGTATGACTTTTGCTGAAATGAAGGAGTTTTGCGAGCGAAAATGATTTGGTATCCTTTCTTTCATTAATTCATTAATTTCGGGTACAAAAATGTAGTTCTGAAAAAGTAATTTTTGACGCTGTTTATTAGAGGATGGTTTTTTTTATGATTTGTTGTTTTTGTGCATATCATTTTGGGGGGAATCAATCAACTAGGCATTTGATGGCTACGTAATTGGGAAAGACAACGCTCCAGGAATTGTTGTGCTCCAAGAGTGGTGGGGAGTTGATTTTGAGGTGAAGAATCACGCCCAGAAGATTTCTCAGCTAGGCTCGGGCTACAAGGCATTAATTCCAGAGTATGCAGTTATTTTTCCATGTGAATTGAGCTTGATTTTGCTGCTGATGATTGCCTTCTCCTTTGGTGGCATATGTTCTCCTATACCAGTATTTAAGTGTTCTTCTTATCGGGATTTTCTCTTGCAATGCAGTTTGTACAGAGGGAAGGTTGGTTTGGAAGTTGCAGAAGCTCAGCATTTGATGGATGGCCTTGATTGGCAAGGTGCTGTGAAGGATATTGAGGCCTCAGTCAACTGGCTCAAAGCGAATGGTTCTAAGAAGGTGCTCAGATTCTCTATGTTGCTTTCGATTCCTGAGTATTCAATTGCTACGTAAAGCATTCTCTAGTACAGGTTTTTGGAGAAGTAAGCCCGTAAGTTCAAGGTTGAATACTGATTGTTAGTGTTTGAACATTTGCCTTATGGCAATCAGCCATTCTGGTATTTCTGTTTCTGCGCTTATCAATTTAGGAGTCTATGACATATGACAGGCCCCGTAATTTTGAGTGTGCATTTTGTTTTCTGTTACATACTTACATTGAGTTACAAGATAATTGCAGCTGTTCGTTGCATGATTATAAGATCTTTAATCATTCAACTTTGATAATGTCACATTGATGTATGTTCACATTGATGAACAACATTATGTCATATTGAATTTTGAACAAAAATGAGCTCAGGCACTCTATATGCATGCATAAAACTTGCAATTAATTAGCTCAGTTAGCTCAGTCTACATAAAACAAAAGAATTTTCTGTGAACTTTAACATATGAATTGGCTTTATTTCTACTATATCCTCCAATTTAATTATTCGAGTGGTTTCTAAAACTATCTTTTGATATAGATTGGCGTAACTGGATATTGCATGGGTGGCGCTCTTGCTATTGCGAGTTCTGTTTTGGTGCCTGGTGTTGATGCTGTGGTAGGTTTCTACGGAGTGCCTTCACCAGAGCTTGCAGATCCTGCCAAGGCCAAGGCACCAGTGCAAGCTCACTTTGGTGAACTTGATGGTTTTGTCGGGTTTTCGGATCCCAAGGTATGGCCAAGAGATGCTTTGCATGGTTGATTGTGCATTTTTAAATTATTCATTGAGCTCCTACTTTTACGTTTCCATAATTTTAGCTTGTTTTATACAATTTTTAAACAAACTCGTGCCTGCATTATGCAAAATTGTTATTTAAAAAAGGTCTTTAAATCATTCAATAGCAACAGAGTTTTTCTTTTGTTCTCATGTGTGGAGTAATTAAGAAAAAAATACGATTTTTCCTCTTACTTTACTGCATTTTTTTTTTAAATTCCAAAAGGATGTCAAGTGTTCCAAATTTTTAAAAAAGATAATATTTATCTTTTGGACCGCTGGAGCTCCTAACTCTGCCTAGGACTAGGAGCACCTAGCCCCGCTTAGCCATTTTTCTTTCTGATAACAACAAAGCTTAGATGCATTATCTACATGCCTATATATATTCCGTTGAGACTGGTAGTATATATGTAAATTGAATGTGGGATTTTCCTTCAGACCGGTAAAGATCTAGAAGAGAAGCTGAAGGCATCGGGGGTGCCCCACGAGGTGTACCTTTATCCAGGCCTTGGACATGCCTTTATGAACTGTTCCCCTGAAGGAGCTGAGAGAAGGAAGAAAATGGGAATGCACGACGAAGATGCTGCTGCGGTGGAGCTGGCCTGGACTCGCTTCACCTCATGGATGAACCGTTTTCTCTCCAACTAATCCATACTTAATGCTTTGTGCCTCTTCACGGTATACCCTTCTTGCTACTAATTAAGCTAGTACAGGAGTTATTGTAATATTCTCCTTGTCATGTCCTTATGTTCACAAATAAATGCGGAATGCCTGTTTTCTTTTGTCAGGTCTTGAATAGATGATTTAGCATTGAAATATCTTTTTAGATTTCATGTTGTCAGTATACAGGGTGTTGCTGGCGTGAGATTTTGATCCTTATGGGCAAGGATCTCGTCAGGGTAGGTAGTTAACCATCAAACATGAGAACCACATGGGAAATTCTTTGATGTTGTCATGCCTCCACACTCACATGAGGCTGTGGGCTCACGCGGACCCGTACGGTTATGTAAATGTTATGGGCAGTGTAGCACAGAATTTCCCAGAACCACATCAAGGAAAAAAAAAAAGACTTTACAGAGCACTTGTCAAGCACAGCAAAACTCCATAATTGCTAACAAAATCCAGACCCATCAAGCGACAACAAAATCAAATCTTGAATAGAATCCATGTCAATCACATTAGTATGAGCTGCTTTAGAGCTTGAAGCAATTCTTTTTAGATTATGAATTATTGAGAACACATCATAATAATCCACTTGCAAGTTGCAACAGTGGGTCTCCTTATTCTTCCGCCTATGCAGTGAAATATTATTATATTCAAGTGCACACCATTTTATGGTGCATGTTCTTTGGCAGTTTGGGTGTCTGCTTTGTGCACCGAGTCTTCAACCTCCATTTATCGCCCTTCGTCAACAATATGTCCAACTCTACCTATATTGAATTCCACTTCGAACTATTACGTCCACAATTTTCGAACAAGTATATGATAACAGACCAATAAAGCTTATAAAAAGTGAATGAAAGGTGCATTTGTCACTGTGCATTAGAATGGTCGAAGTTTGATTCAATGAACATGATATTATCTTTCGTTTACTATTATTATTTTTTCAGAAAGACGAAAATGATGTTATCGATATCATTATTTTGGTCGAATTTTCAAAGTTTTGAAAGGCAGTTCAGATTATTCGGAATGGTAATTTGAATAGTAGAGAAGATTGGACAAACCGCATTGAGTTTCCAAGTGAATTAAATTTACTAATAAATATTGCTCAATTTAGATAATAATATTGGCACATAAGCAATATAGTTATGGATGAAATAAGCTATCATTATTTAAACCAAATTACAAATACGATGACTTTGGTTCTTCATAGTTCAACCATTCATTACGGTCTACAGATTTAAATTACAACAATATCAAACTCGCATTGTTTGGGTTGGTTGAAAATTTTAATACTCAATAAACATATGCATGTATACGCGCAGAAAACACAAGACTACAATTTTGGGTTTTACTATCTCTTCGAGATTAATAAGCTCATTAGCATGACTTGTCCTGTTGTATATGAAGTGGACAAAATTGTTTAGGTAATAGCGGTAGATTTTTACTTATCTTAGATTTCTACAAATTTGTATCTTTTATAACGAAATTCTATAATTTATCTATGTTAAAAAGTCAACATGTTGAAATTAAATACACATCGCATCTGTATTATTTTAATGATATAACTGAATAATATAACCCGGAGAATCAAAGATTGACAGAAAAAAAAATGAAAAATTGCGGGAGAACTAAGATTGAGTATTAGTTCTTTTGTTAAAGGTGTTCAGAAATGTAAATTATAGATCATAATATGCGATAAAATTTATCTAACTATGTAACAAGTGTATCGTTTGAAGTTCTTTCGTTGTGAAAGCACCATAAATCTTCATATCATCAATAGACAAAAAAGATTAACTAAATAAAACAAAAACACCATAAGTAAATCTGAATAATAACTCAATTGCAAGGGCAATGACTTGGACAATTAATTTACTTATTTAAAAAGGTTTCACAAACGATTTTTTAAATCGCATCACTAAAGATTTACTAGAGACAAAATGATCATATCATGGCCATTTAATTAACTAGGGAAAATACCAAAGTGATTATGAACTAAAAGATGTAGACGTAAAAATTCGAAAAAGGGGAAGTGTGATAAATATAATTCATTCGCATTGTGGTTATTCGGGGCCTTTTTAATTTTTGAAAGGGTTCGAATAGCTGGTAGTTGAACCCTGTTGATGTGGCACTTCATTATGAGGGTTCGAATAGCTACATGTCAAACCTCATTTTTTATTGTTTGTTGAGGGTTCGAATTGCGGCTTTCCAAGTCCCTTTTTTTTTTCAATTGGTTTTACACAATTAAGTTTAATTTTTTATGTAATTAAGTTTAATTTTATTCTAGTTTTGCAAATTTAATGTCAATTTAATTATGAAATTTGATGTAGATTTGCATTAGGTTTAATCATTCCACTTATTTTTAATTAAGTTTAATTTAAAATAAATTTATTTTATAACTTTAATTCTAATTAGTGTTTTATAGTTTTTAATTAACTAGTTTTTTTATAGAATATAATCTAAATTTTTGTTTTTATTTAATTTTGATAACTTTCACTTTTCAATTTAATTTAAATTTGAAATATTATCTTAATTTCCCTATTGTGTTTGAAGTAATGTTTTCAAAAATTAATGATAGACTTGCACAAATATCTCGATAAAACATTTAATTTAATTGTAGAAGGACATATTTAATTATGATAGAATGTATATAATATGCAATAAAAAAAATCAAGTTTGATATTTGGTGTTGTCATCGTGCTTTTTAGCCTCAGCAATTCTCTTCTTACGATGCCCCCGACCCTGAAGAGAAGCAGGTTGGGAAGGCTCCGCACCACCCGCATCTCCTACAAATCCAATACAATCAATTAGAAAAAAAAATTAGCATTAATGTATACAAATAACATAAAAAAAAATATGCAAAATCTCGTTACCTGTCATACTTGGATTCAAGATCATTGACCCCATGGTTTGAATAAGGTTTTGGGTTTGAAAGTTGTAACCAGATGATCCCATGTTCGGCGTAGAGGTGTGGAAGCCGTAAGAAGTGAACTCCATGTTCGAGTTAGCAG
>AYJT01063759.1:0-11667 GCA_001278415.1 Ocimum tenuiflorum | reverse complement strand
CCCTCCCAAACAATTTTTTAAAATAAAATTTCCTAACGTGAAAAAAAATTCTATGTTAAAAAACAATAAATCAAACTTGTAAGATGAATTGGGGAAATTAGGGAAAGCATAAAGCAACATATATTTAATGTATCACTTCTTCAATAAAAATTTATTAAAAAGGACAAAAAATAAGTTTATTGGTCCATACTTTTTGGCTCTTATTAGAAATTAAATTGATTTATTGTATGTTTATTGTTTACATTAATTAAATTTATGAGTTTAATTCATCATATGTAGCTATGCACATACAAAATTTTCTATCACATTAATAATGCACATTGATTTTTTATTTAAGACTTGTTTCCCATTGTACTTTAAATATTTTAGCATTAATAATATGTTAATAAGATTGTTATTTTATTAACACGTCAATCCAATCAAATGAATAAGGTTAAAACTTTTTCACTATTTTGTTTTAGCTGACCAAGAGAGCAAGAACACATTTTTTTACGTATTCAATCCAACCCCTCTAATCAAAATTTTTGGATCCACCCCTGATGAAACGTGCATAGCCCGTAGGCTAATCTTAAATATGGTAGTCCATAGGCTAATCTTAATTTAATTATATGCAACTCATCGCCCGAACTTGAAATGTAAAAATCTCTATAAAAATATAACAAGAATAAAATAGAATTTCTACATAAGATTCTTATAATAACCCTAATTTATAAAAGGAAATTATTCCTATTCCAACGTAAAAATCTGTATAAAAATATAATAAGAATAAAATAGAATTTCTTCATAAGATTCTTGTAATAACCCTAATTTACAAAATAAAATTATTCCTATTCCAATTATAGTAATTACTATATATAGTTAGTTAAATAATAATTTCGTAAACTATATGACATTAATTATCCTAATAATCCAATGGGTTCATAGCGATCAAATGTATATTGTTTAACAAGCTCAACATATTGTTGTGTTCGTAATTTAAAATCTGATAATACGGTGCAATCAGTTTGAGGATCTAACGATCTGACATTCCGGAATTTATTTTTCTAAATTTAATTAGCCGTAATAAATTTGCCATTTACAAACGACAACAACGGAATCGAATTGAGCTTGAGGGTTAAAGTGTATTTAAAAAACCTCGCGCAATGAAACTCTCCAGATGAAGTTTAGACAGCCAATGAACACCTGACCGACGGAGTCGTCACATTATTATATAAATTTTGCCGAATCTTTGGAAAAAGACTCCCTCCTTCGTGCACCATGCTCTAGCTACTTGTTTATAGGAAAATGACCAAAATGGGTAGCAAGGATTGGAGGGAATGAAGCCAAGTCATTACCCCTCAACATTCGTCACCTCTTTTGCGATCAAAATTCATCCGGGAGCTTCATTTCTTTCATTTCTACCCAAAGCTAGTTTCAAAGAGAGTAGATATGAGAGAGAGAAGTCAGGTAGCTGAAACATGGAGAAAAGTCGTCACAAGGGAAAGAAAGTTGATCACCATCAAATTCGAATATTTCAAGAAGAAAGTTGATGTCCATTGTTATTTAGTGTTTTAAATCATGTATAATTATATTCTACATCTTACTGGGATCATGAATATGTATTTTGATAATGTATGGGGTGAGCAAATTGCGAGATATCGGCCGGAGCGAGGCTCAAGGACACCATTAATGGCGAACAGAGCACCCCCATTGATTGCATATTGCTTCAGGGTGAAGTTTCTCGACCCTATTTAATCAAATGGGGTACCCATTCGATCGAATGATACCCTTCTGCCCCTATTTGACCTCGGTCAACTTATTTTCAATCCGATTTCACGAACTCAACTTGCAGATTTTATTTCTCCCAAAATACATGATGGTTTTGAGTGATTGTTCTTTCTATATGTTAATTTCACTTCCTAGTATGTGTATCAAATTTGAAATTAATCCGATATGATTTAGGTGGTCAAAATTGAATTTAAAAACCGTTGTCGAAAGTTTTTTCGTAATTTGTCAGCCCATATAGAGACAATTTTCTCTCAATCCAACCATTGGATTTAATTGTGTATTTATATATTATGTTCTTCATGTCCCGTAGTTGTTGTAGACAAAATTTGAGGTCCATCGGACATGATTTTCCTGGTCAAATGCTCGTTGGAAAACACCATGTCGAAGCTATCAGACCATTTGACTCCCCATTCGGTCGAATGGAATAGGTCTGGATCCCGTAAAATTTGACTCCATTAGACCAAATGCCATTCCAATTCGGTCCAATGCCTCCTACATTGACTATTTTAGCACTAAATGACATCCAAATGATTGTACTCATACACCCCAGCCCCATTTGACTGAATGGATGTCATTTTTCTTTGATTTTGAATGTCGATAACCTCTCTGTTTGAATAACTTTGATTCAGACCTTCATACACTCAATTACCATCTATATTTACGCAACATGGTATGGGTTTACCTACCAGATCTTAATCATACCTCATAGCATATTCAAATTTGACTTGTGTCCTTATTTTAATACAAACGTATCCTGACAATTGAGATAACCCCTATGAATGAATAATCACGCCTAGTGCTGATGTTGAGCATCGATGCATAATCAAAACCTATATTAGTAATTGCATGAGATGGATTATGTTGATCCATCCTAATCGGATGCTGTTTTGCAGAACGAGAACATTAATTGACATAAAGTACTATGTGACCTAATTGCTTGAAGATTGAGACGAGCTTTTTTACTTATTATAAAATATGCTTTAAATTATTTTACTGCAATGAAATAAAAGCATGATTTATTTTCTGATGAATGTCATGGCCCGAAATTGTTTTGTGATGCTATCTGATTATTAGTATGATTGAATTTGATGAATCAGGTGTCAACACGAATAAGGTATTGGGGCTAGTTTACTACGTGTATGTCGGTTAATAAGGACAAGATCTTGCTGATGCCGGACATCGAGACCAGTGAAGGAGGCCTACTTCCTGGCTCAGGCAAATGATAGCATGTGATTGTAAACAATGTTGAGGATGGAATATACTCTACTGAGTTTCATTAAAACATTTTGTGCGCGTAAGGTAGACTTCACTAAAAACTCTTACATGTCATCTATGTGAATGGCATGACAATTCAAACTATATATATATATATATACACATGAAGGTTGAGCAGCGGATGAAGGTGGAGGTGTGCCGTGTCGAGTTTACTAAATACCAAATAAGGCCCTAGGTTTTATATAGTCATATATGTTACCCAGCCATTGTCTTTTGCTGCTATTTCTACAACTCTGATATTTAAAGCAGGTCTATCTATTCTGGCAGAAATTTTATAATTACCTATTCAAGACTCGGATAATATCAAACATTGTTATTGTTGAAGTGGATGTGTACCATTACTAACCCCAGATCCCCATTACATCCCATCTTGGTAGACCGACTCAAGCAAGGGCGTGACAGAGTGGTATTAGAGCAGTTCATTTGAACTCGTCTATTGGCCTACTAGTAACTAGTCTAAATCCTTGTAAATCCTAAATTACTTCACTTCTAGCTAGACACTCAATTTCATCACTCTTAGCCAATGAAAGTTAAAATGTTTCTGAACTCCAATCATGAGACTCGAAAATGATTTCATTGGAAAGATGCACGGTAAATGTTTCAAAAATGCTTTCATGGAAATGATGTTGTTTTGAAAAATGATTTCAAAATATTTGATAAGTAAAAAGCCCTTGAATACATTGAGATGTTGAGATGGGAATATTCAGAGGTAGAGTATGATTTCGATTATGATTATGACGATATTGATTATAATGATGGTGTGTATATTGTGTATTGACGACTATAGTGATGATGTAGTTATGATAAAAGTTTGTGGACTTAGTCATTTAGTGTCACATCATTTATTATGGAGCTACGTGAATGCTTTCTCAAACATAGAATTTTAGAGAGCATGCCTTAATTTTAAATAACCTAGTCCTATTGTGTAAAGCTAGCATGATCCTAAGAATCCTTGCTGGACGAGGACAGTAAGCAAATGGAAGGGGGACTCAATTCTTTTCTTAACTGCAAGGACAATGTTCCGCTCTTTAATTGACATTGATAGTGAGACAAAATGGCTATTCCATATACCGATCAAATTTAGTATGAGTTCTTAGAGCACTAGTAAATTCTCTGTTGAGAAATAACGATATGAAATATCTTGACTTCTACTAACTATACGTAAGCCCCAACTCAACCTCCATATGCAAGGTTGATGAGAATGTGTAATAATTTAATACGGTATTAATGATTCCCAAACCTTTTCGCTTATCGAAACAAAAAATATGTCCATGTGACTATGTCATACTCGGCACCAAAACTTCTATATTGATTGATGAATGCGATAAGACCTATTACTCTTGCAAATAACCTTACTAGATCAAAATGGTATTATGCTAGGAAAGATGAATAGCAGATAACTGAGTGTTACTTGTCTTCATTACCACCTTTGGTTGGCTTTGCTACTCAAGATAACGACAACCCTACATTGCAGATAGATTCTTAACCATTGATTCCTTATCACATTCCATACCCACTAGCATAATTGTATTATAAATTAGGAATGCTAAGCATGTTGCCCAAGTAAGTATGGGCCAGTACCCAATCATAGAGGGCTATACATTTTGAAAATATGGACACCTGGTTGATTTATTACTGACAAGATAGCAGGATGAGACATACCTGCGTACCTACTAAAATATGTATATTAATTACCACGTTGCTATTTATATAGTTCCTCAAGCTGAATTCCTCATTGTGGATACATAGTAACACAATTTGCTATTGTGGAGCCTTGTTTCTTCAATTCCCACTCAAGACATCTCGTTCTTTTGAGGAACAATTCAAGTGAAAATCTGTGGCCACTCCGCTTTTATTTGATTCAATTTTAAACTTGTTGATTGAGGCTCCACTGGTCATAAACCTTGTTCCACTTGCACACCCACAACTACGTGGTCCTATAGTTGATATAAATGAGAGGATTCAGCGAAGGATTACAGGAATTTAGAGTCACAAAATATTTCCAGATGACAAGTATGGCCCCTACAGTCCTATACGTAATTCTTGATTTCCTCCCAGCTAACCTTTTTAACCTATATAAGATAATACAAAGAGGTATATTAACATCCACATGCGGAAGGAATGCATTAGTTGAGTGCCAGCTTGGGACCACCCAAAAGACGACAACGAATCACTTCACTTATACCATTTGAGTAATTAGACTGCAACGTAATGAGATTCCAATGAAATTCTCCAATATTATACCAGGAATGGTATTGTGTCATGCGCGAACAATCACATACTTATCATTGTGTGGTAAATATGTTAAGTGCACAAAGATCCCATAATATAAACATTAGCAATGTATCGACATATAATTACGATATCTTATATCAATGGCAGAACAAGGCTAAAATAGTGTCATTTCATCAGTTGGAAGTAGAGGGGAGGAAACCTTGAACACTATCTTGAGAATGAAGGAAATCGTGATCATCCTTCCCTATAGTTAAAATGCTCCAAAAGCACAAGCCACATATGTCTACCGCCAAATGAAACCCAACAAAGAGGGAAAACTGGTTTATTGCAATTGAGAACATTTTGTCCTCCTATAGTAAAATAATAGATAGGAGATGAAGTGCTCTTCAGTTCTAGCTAATTAGGCCATCTATTCAAGGGTGGCGAAACCATTCTAAGGCAATGACATCAGCTCAGAAAGAAGCCCTAACATGAGATGTACTTAAGGAAATGAGATATGATAAGTTGATTCTAAGAGTTTTCAAATTGAGAAAGCTTATGGGTTCTTTAACGTGCTGCAAGAGAATATGTCTATGGCAGATTATGATCAACGCTGATGTGAATTATCCTAGTATACCCCAGAGTTAGTGTATAAAGACAAGAAAAGCGTTGTCAATTTTAGAAATAGATTGGGAATAGATATAAAGGCAGGACTGAGTCTTTTCAAGGGATCAACATACTCTAAAACATCGAACAAAGCAATGGACATGGAAGAAGTTTTCGTCGTGGGTAAGCTAAACACAACCACGACTATAACAGAACCCATAGGTGCAAGTGTAGCACCAAAACAAAAATGGGAAAATTTGCAAAGAGGATCTCTATTGAGATCTGTAAGTTTGATGAGACCTTGGCAAAAGAGGATAACGTTAGTTCTAGAAACAATGTCGAGCACACCCCATCAGACTCAATAGAGTAGGATGATCGCAGCTCCACGTGCAGTAGGTTAAGATACCTGACCCAAAATCCAGTTAACTGTGCAAACTATGGCAAAACTCTCACTGAACGTTGCTCAGCTCATGTGAAGCCATGTTTCAACTGTGGCCAAATAGGTCACCCCTTTTTTCTACCAAGAAAAAGCACACGTTCAAACTAAAAGTAATAACAACAAGAATAATAATAAATAGACTAGACGTTGAGAGTAGCTCAGGGCAATGCAAAGATGTTTCCAACTACGTCAACAAGCCCTGAGAGTACAGAATAGGGGTAATGAATAACCATAGAGAAAATGAGCAGCAGCCCCCACAACGGCCAGAGCGTATGCTCTAGATCAAGAAACAGTGTAGAAAGATAATTAAAGGTAACTTGGCAGGTATAAATTTAATTGGTGGCATACCTATCATATTATTGTGACACGAATGCATCACATTCATTCATCTCTCATGCATATGTTAAGAATCCGAACTTGAATAGAGTTAGCACATCTAGGTTTGCAAGTAGTTACACCTACAGAAAGAGTCACGTTAACTATGCACATCTGCTCAAGCCAAGAAGTTTACCTAGTATCTCTTCAATTATCGAGAAATGATCTTAATTTTATGGACATGCATGACATCACATTATCTTTGAGATGGATTGTTTGGTTGAGAACCATGCAATCATAAGATACAAGGAAAGAAGAATATCATTTTAGCCACCGGGCAAGAGCCTATTAGTGTTTACAGAATCTATAGAAACTGGGATAACTATCATATCAACATTTCAAGCAGCAATGATGTTAAGGAAGAAAGAAACCTAAGCATATTTAGTTTATTTAGAAGGAGAAGCTAGTACCGAGAAGACCATCCATGATGTGGACGTAGTTAGAGAATTTGAATATGTGTTTTCAAACGAGTTACTAAGGTAACCATCGGACACACAGATAAAGTTTGCCATTGATCTGGAATTGGATGTCATGCCTATCTCCAGTGCACCTTACAGAATGGCCCCAAAGGAGCTACAAGAACTGAAAATACAACTTTAGGAACTATTGGACCTAGGGTTCATTAGACCAAGTGTCATATCCTGGGAAGCCTTAGTTCTCTTTGTAAAGAACAAAGAGGGATTAATGAGGATGTGTATTGATTATCGTGAATTGAATAAATTAACAATTAAGAATCGATACCCCCTGTTAAGAACTGATGACTTATTTGACCAGTTGAAGGGAGCAGGTGTCTTTTCAAAGATAGATCTCAGATCTAGCTATGACCAACTGAAAATTCAAAATGAGAATATACCCAAAACTACCTTTCGAACTGGATATGGGCATTATGAATTTGTGGTGATACCGTTTGGTCTAGCAAATGCACCAATAATGTTCATGGACCTGATGAATCGAGTGTTCCACCTCTACCTTGACAAGTTTGTCTTGGTGTTTATTGATAACATTCTATTGTGCTCAAGGAGAACGAAGAAGAACACGCTGGATATCTAAGAGTCATCTTAGGGAACCCCACATCAAAGAATTT
Source organism: Ocimum tenuiflorum (assembly GCA_001278415.1). Classification (NCBI taxonomy): domain Eukaryota; kingdom Viridiplantae; phylum Streptophyta; class Magnoliopsida; order Lamiales; family Lamiaceae; genus Ocimum; species Ocimum tenuiflorum. The sequence continues at coordinate 3,907 of AYJT01063759.1, read as the reverse complement.
GTACACAAAGTTCTCCGAGTGTGAATTCTAGTTTAGAGAAGTTACCTTTATTGAATATCTTGTGTTAGAAGATGGAATTAAGGTCGACCTAGCAATAATTCAAGCAATCAAGGAATGAATCTCTTACAATACCAAACGAGATACGAAGTTTCCCTGGATTGACAGGATACCATCATAGGCTTATTAAGGGATTTTCAAATATTGCTAAGCCTATGACTCGATTATTACAAAAGAGAAACTAATTATGAATGGTCTGAAGCGTGTGAAGTTAGTTTTTAGAAATTAAAGACACTACTAAGTACAACACCAGTTCCAGCTGTACTAGAACCAGATAAAGAATATGAAGTGTAAATTGATCCGTCCAAGAACAGAATGTGGTGCATGATTATATAGAACAGACAAGTAACTACATATGCATCTAGGAAATTGAGGCCACACAAGCTGAATTATCCAACTCATGACCCAGAATTAGCTGCAATAGATCATGCACTCAAAGTATGGAGACACCATTTGTAGGGTGTAAAGTGCTTGATTTTTACCGATCACAAGAGTCTGAAATACTCCTTTGAGTAGAAGGTATTAAATATGACGCAGAGGAGATGGCATGAATTGGTCAAGGATCACAATTTTACGATCAAATACCATCCTGGTGGAGCTAATATCATGCCCAATATACTCATTCGAAAGAGTTCGGCTCAACGAGTTGTTCATAGCTTTAGAAGTGGAATTAATTAAAGAAATGAGAAGTTAAGGTTGGAGGTGATAACATCCACAGATACCATCGAAAGTGTTATAGCAGCATTAACATCTACTCTTGACCTAAGAGAAAGAATAGTCGGTGCTCAAAGAAAAGATGAGGCACTCGAACGAATTCGTGCCAAAATTCGAACTGGTGAAAATAAGAGCTATCAAGAGGCAACCAATAATCTTATTTTGTTCAAAGAAAGACTGTGTATGCGTGCAAATGAGAAACTAGAAAATGAGATTCCTAACGAAGCACATAATACCCCACACATTGCACAATCTAGAAGTACTACAAGGATTTGAAAACAAAGTTTTGATGGGACAAGATGAAAAAAATGATATTGCATCATTTTGTCGAGAGACATCTAGCTTATTAACAGGTAAAGACGCCACATCAGATGTTTTCTGGAAAGTTGCAGCCACTAGAGATTCCTCAGTAGAAGTGGGAAGATATTGCAAGGGATTTTGTTATTGGCCTTCCTAAGTTTCAACGAGGAAACACAGCGATAGGGATGATTGTTGATAGATTAACAAATGGTGTTCGTTTATTCATATTTGAATTACTTATAGAGCCGATAAGCTAACTCAGATGTATGTTCGCAAAAATAAATTAATAAATAAATGAGACTATATGGAGTACCAAGACAATAACATTAGATCCTGAAGCCAAGTCCACCTCTCGATTTTAGATAAGTATGCAAACTGAGCTGAGGATAAGATTGAACTTTAGAACAACATTCCACCCCCAGAAAAACGAACAATCTAAGAGAAAAATTCAACCACTCGAAGATATGCTTAGAACAATGGTATTTCATCGAAGAGAAAGTTGGGAAAACATACTACACTATATTATAAAAGAAAATTATTACTATTCCAATTATAGTAATTACTATTTATAGTAAGTTTAGTAATTATTTATTAAACTATGTGATATTAATTATCCAAATAATCCAGCAGATCCATAGCGATCAAATGTATATTGTTTAATGAGCTCAATATATCGTTGTGTTCGTAATTTAAAACCTGATAATACGGTGCAATTCGTTTTGAGATATGACGAGCTGACATTCTGGAATTAATTTTTTAAATTTAATTAACCAGAATAAATTTGCCATTTTACACTCGGTGAACAACATAATCGAATGGAACTTGAGGATTAGAGGGTATTTAAAAACCTCACCCACGAAACTCTCCAAAAGAAGCTCTAACACCAACGAACACCCGACAATTCGTCATATTATTATATAAATTTTGCCAAAATATCTCTAGCTACTGGCTTATAGGAAAATGACCGAAATATGTAGCAAGTATTGGAGGGATGAAGCCAAGTCCTTACCCCTCAACATTCATCACCTATTTTGCAATCAAAATTCACCCTGGAGCTTCATTTCTCTCATTTCCACCCAAACTAGTTACAGAGAGCAAAGAGAGTGAGGAGAAGAGAGTAGATGTGAGAGAGAGAAGTCAGGTAGGTGGCCGGAAAATGGAGAAAAGTCTCAACAAGGAAAAGATGCACAGAAAACCCTGATCAAGTTAGGGTTTTGGTAAAGCTTTCTCTCCAGTCTTATTCCACCACCTTAGTGATTTAAGGTACTAACTTATAGATATCATGTCATACAATGTAGAGAAGAAAAGATCGGAGGTTGATTGGAATTTTAAGTCGCCGAAAAACAGCCAAAACTAGAGGTAGTTGTTCACCATCAAAATTGAATTTTTCACGAAGAAAGTTGATGATCCATTGATATCTGGTGTTTAAATCATGTATAATTATGTTCTACATGTTATTGAGATCATGAATATGTGTATTGATCATGTATGGATGAGCGGATTGTGAGATATCGGCCGAAGCAAAGCTCTGTGACGCCATTAATGGCAAACAGAACACCCCCATTATCGAATGGGCGGGGGTACCCATTCAATCAAATAGGTATTGCTTCAACGTGAAGTTTCCTGACCCCATTTGATCAAATGGGGTACCCATTCAATCGAATGGCACCCTTCTGCCCTTATTTGACCCTGGTTGACTTATTTCGAACCCGATTTCACATGCTCAACTTGCAAATATTATTTCTCCGAAAATGGTGGTTTTGAGTGATTATTGTTTCTATATATTAATTTTACAACCTAGTATATGTGTGTCAAATTTGAAATCAATTGATATGTTTTGGGTGGTCAAAATCAAATTAGAAAACCGTTGTCGAAAGTTTTTCGTAATCTGTCAGCCCATATTATGAGACCATTGTCTCTCAATCCAACCGTTGGATTTCACTGATTCTTTTTAAATTGTGTTCCTCATGTTTCCTAGTTGTTGTACACAAACTTTCAGGTCGATCGGACATGATTTGCTTGGTCAAATGCTAGTTGGAAATCACCCTACCGAAGCTGCCAGGCCATTTGATTTTCCATTTGGTTGAATGGGGTCTGGATCCCTTAAAATCTGACTCCATTCGACCGAATGCCTCCTAATTTGACTATTTTAGCCTTAAATGACATCCAAATGATTGTACTCATACACCCGGGCCCCATTCGACTAAATGGGCGTCATTTTTCTTTGATTTTGAATGTCGATAACCTCTCTATTTGAATAACTTTGATTCAGACCTTCATGCACTCAATTACCATCTATATTGTAACATGATATGGGTTTTACCTACCATATCTTAATCCTACTTCATAGCAAGTTCAAATTTGACTTCTGTCCTTATTTTAGAACACAAATGTATCATGACAATTGAGATAACCCCTATGAATGAATAATCACACCTAGAGCTGATGTAGAGCATCGATGCTTAATCCAAACCTATACTAGTAATTGCATGAGATGGATTATGTTGAACCATCCAAATCAGATGATTTCTGTTTTGCTGAACGAGAATATTAATCGATATAAAGTACTCTGCGGCCTAATTGCTAGAAGATTGAGGCGAGCTTTCTTACTTATAAAATAAAAGGTGATTTAAACTGTTTTACTGCAACAAAATAAAAGCATGATTTGTTTTCTGATGAATGTCATGGCCCGAAATTGTTTTGTGATGCTATATGATTGTTGGTATGATTGAATTTGACGAATCCGGTATCAACACAAATAAGGTGTTGGGGCTAGTGCACTACGTGTATGTCGGTCAGTAAAGACAAGATCCTGCTGATGCCCGATATCGAAACC
>AYJT01063758.1:0-10154 GCA_001278415.1 Ocimum tenuiflorum | reverse complement strand
GGCCTACTTCCTGGCTCAGGCAAATGATAGCATGTGTTTATAAATGGTGTTGAGGATGGAATATACTCTGCTGAATTTCATTAAAATGTTTTGTGTGTAAGCTGGACTTCACTAGAAACCCTTACATGTCACCTATGTGAATGTCATGACAGTGCAAACTATAAATATATATATGTGTGTGTGTGTGTGTGTGTGTGTGTTTTCGAGCATGTATTCACCAAGTGCAATCAATGTACTCATCCCATTCATATATTTCTAAATATACAGGTTGAGCAACGGATGAAAGTGGAGGTGTGCTAAATTGAGTTTACTAATTACCAAATAAGGCACTGAGTTTCATATCGTCATATGTGTTACCCAACCATTGTCTTTTGCTGCTATTTCTACAACTCTGATATTTAAAACAAGTCTATCTATTTTGGTTGAATTTTTATTATTACCTATTGAAGACCCCGATAATATAAAACATTATTATTATTGATGGATTATTACTATCCCCAAATCCCGGTTACGTTGCGTCCCGGCAGACCGGATCAAGCTGGGGTGTGACAATTCTCCACCTTTTATCATTGAGCTTGAATTTGGAATTTTGAAAATTGTACCAGTTTATTCACTCAACGCCTAAATATTATTAAATTAAATAAATAATTATAAAACATACACGATGACAAAATAATAATAACTGTACTATACGTGTGAGTGTGATGATTATATAATATATGCATAATATAGTGGTGCATTAGTAGAAGTAATATAATGACAACAACCCCTCCCCCGGGCCCAATACCAAAATAACTAAAACAAAGGCCCAAAACGAGATTTTGACTCGAATAATGGTCCAAATATAATATTAAAATATATATTAACCTCCACATCCCTCGTTGGCGCCAGCAACCACAACCTCCACCACCTATCGCCATCGGTAAACCGCCCAACGGTCCTCGCCGCCGCCGTACTTATTTCTATCTTCTGCCGCTGTTGGATCTCTCAAATCACTCATCACTTCCTCAAATGATACGCAAAGAGTGGTAAAAGATTACCCTGAAGAATAAAGCTCGGAGAAACTAGAGAATGATTCTTGTGTTGTGATTTTTTAATGAAGAATTGCAAGTATTTATAGTGTTAGTTTGAAGTTAAATTTAGAAATTATCTTGAGAGAAGGAGAGATCGGACAATAGATACGCAGAGATTGACACAAAATTGATAAAGAATGGAGTGATTGAATAGGATTCTCCTCCATTATCATTGTATCTGTTTGGTGAAGGGGAAACAAGGTTGGAGAAAAATAACTTTGGGTTCAAATTTTGTGAGCTTGAAAAATAATTTCTAAACTTCCAAAAACCTCAACTTGTGGGCTAAAATTAAATTTATAGTTGGGGCTACAAGAAATGCTTTCATAGTGATAAGAATAAAAAATAACAAAAGTAAAATAATAACAACGATGATACAGCAATAGTTTCAATATAATTAGTAAATAAAATAATTTATGCGCAACTTATTGGATCATAAATTGCATGTGGTCCAGATGATTTACTACTAAATTAGGCACTTGTAGACTTTTTTTTTTTATTTTTTTGAGATGATTCTTAGATTTATGCATAAAATACATGCACGATTCTGCAATTTTTTCTGTTTGTAAATTATGCAGTTTGATTTTGCATAAAATACATATACAGTTAGGCAGTTCCGTGAACTCCTTTTAACCATTGTGCATGTACAAACCAACACCCATCGGGAGAATTACTCATATGTCTCCAACTCTCTATTAATTGCAATTTCAACATCTACACGTGGTGCGATCTGATGTATTCTTTTTCTTAGATGATGGCTATTAAGAGTTCATTTTCTTCTAGAGATGTTTATCGTAGAAATACAAACATATATATATATGTATAGAATTAAAGTTAGTCAACAATAATTAAATCATATTAAATGATCAAGAGATTCAGACAAACTAGCTATCCACCATCAAACATTAATCTTAACAGCTCACCTAAAATGCTAATATATTGACCTAGACCAAGGCCTTTCATGACTCATGACTCAAGTATTGTGCTTTCCTTTCCGCAAGCGTTTTATACGACATCAAAGCTTACTTACTTTTCTTCAATAACTTAAATAAAAGAAGTACGATGAGAGTCTTAATTTGATATATATACATTTTTTCAAATGGAAATTTATTAATAATAATAAGGGACCAGTACAAAACTATCTAACCTGCAGATTGGGGAAAGATTGCCTATCTAATAACACGAGACCAGGAATACGCTCTAGGAGTTGATCGACACCAGTAACAAATAAAAGGTCGTTTGAATTAACTACAAGCTTGGCTAATCCATGATCGATACCAGTAACAAACAAAAGGTCGTTTGAATTAACTACAAACTTGGCTAATCCATCAACTACTATGTTTCCTTCTTGAATGCAATGACAAATTTGCATCTTTCTTTTTGCCATTATAGAAGTGATTTCTTGTAGAAAAGCCTGAGAATGCCATAGTGGTTTGTGCCTGTGGAGAAGGATATTGACCAAAACTTAATTATCTAACTCAACAAGAACTTTACGAATATTTGAAGCCTCACATTGAAGAAGCCCTTGATGAAGAGCTTCAACCTCAACTGCAAAAGGAGAGTCAGCCGTAATAGGCATAGAAGCGGCATGAATCAAGCTGGCTGAATGATTCCGGATAATGAATCCCATACACGATCGGATACGAATGGAATAGAAACCATCTACATTCAATTTGACAAAATCTGGAAGAGGAGGAATCCACTTGATAACAGCGAGAAATTTTTGCTTCCGAGGAAAAAGATATCTGAAAATCCCGTTAGCAATTAGGGAAGAGTCGACATCAGAAATGAAGCAGAGTGGTCAAGCAATCAAAAGTTCCTGAACTCTTCCCATGTGTAGTTTTCTTGTTGGTCCAAGGTCATTGATTTGTGCAGTGCTTCCCACTAGTAATCAACTGAACCTACAAACCCTGCAGTTGGTAGGAAACCTAAGTCCTCTTCTCGTTCCTAGCACTCTAGGAAATGGAAGATCTTTTCCATAACTCGGACCCAAATTTTAGCCGCTGCTGGTTCAATATTTCTATCAAAGAATGACGGATGATGGCGCATTTTCTACAATATTTAAAACATAAGAAACTTTTAGTACCCTTATAATCTATAATGGAATAGAACTAGTCACACGGGTTCTTATGATTACATAATTCTTTGAAAATATTATTATTAAATCCTTCCTATACAATGAGGAACTCTTAGCTTAAAGCAAGTCATTTGAAATCATTGGCTTGATAGACATAACTAGTTTCCTCTTATGGAAAAAGCTTATATATGCGAAAATAAATGTAACTCCTAGGTTACATTTGATAAAAATGTCCTATTATATATTTTTATATCGGTTATCGACGTCCAAAATATCTTATCACGAACTTGTATTGATGTTATTGCTCCTTAAATAGTTTGACGTTGGACGTTGGTTTATTCCTTGTATTCGGGTTGCAGGTCGTGACAGTGTTCGATTTTGATATGAAGTCAGTTCGACATTGTTAGTTAGTAGGTGATAAGGTATCTCCCTACCAAATTCTCATTGGGAAGCATCTTATGAACTTTTAAGTCGACTTATGAGTACATACTGCATATATGGAGAACCATTAACTTTTCTTTACCTGCGCAGTTGGGATAGTGCATTAAAGCAATAAGCATGGCGACTCAAACTTTTAGAGCTCTAGAATCTTTATTATAATCAAGAACTGGTTGATGGATACAAGTGAAACAAGACTAGCTCCGATTAGAAAGAAATTTGAGTAGGAAGCAGAAGAAGATGCTCTGATACCACTCTGTCACACCTTGATTTTCCAGCCTGTATGAATTGGCTAAGAAATGGGACGTAGCACTGCGTCAAATGATAATCCGACATAAATAGATTTAATTAAGGTTACGAAAGTTGATGGTTCTTGGTTAAATATTCAAATTGTATGACAGTCAACTAACTCTAAGTTCGATACTTGGATAAAAGATAATAAATATCAGTTGACATAAAGAGATGACTGGAATTTTAAGTAACATGTATTAGGATATTACATCATAATTCATCAAAAGGCATAGACAATCTAGAGCCACAACGGAATATTACGAAAGAAGGAATCATGTATGAGATATGAATCCCGGCTCCCAACTCGACTCCCTTATTCACCATGCTCAATCTGCTCGCCACCATCCTCAACCTCCACATTAGGGAAAACAACATGCAGTGCTGAGTACATTGAATTGCACTAAGTGGACACAATGCCAAAATATAATTTCAAATCATATGTATAGCCCGTTTATACAATTCATGAGTTATTCTTTGTTGGGAAATCCTACTCATGCTTGCTAAAATCATTCTAAGTTCTTGCACATATTTTTCATACCATGCTATTTGTTTTAAAATACTTAAAGCGAAACCAGGGGTAGACCTTCCACTCTTGCCGCGTGTCCAACCAGCAAGTACTATATCACAAGTCCAAGTTGACACAGTGCGCTTGTAATAATCCATTCATCAATAATCATCAATAAATCTCCGAAAGAAACTCCTCAATGATAATCAATCAATCAACATCATAATCCTAGAACTCTTTCAGTCACTCGAGGTGAAAGAAGAGATAGATAGACATACAAGATTCATTTCCAGGCTGTAACATGTTTTGCAAGAAATAATTCAAATCACTTTATGGTAAAAGCATTTAAAACATTTTGTTAGCCAACGATCGTCTAACATAGTTAGAAAGCCCACCTCATATTGTGGGTTTGACCTTGCTAAATGATTCTCCAACTTCAAACACGGGTGCCTTCTCGCTCCCTTCAAGAGTTAAGATATCGGATAAGTGTTCGAACTTAGTTCGATGTAAGCATATAATAACCTTATTCTACGCGCATGATTTGTGTTTGGATTTTATATTTTGAGTTTAAGACTTTCATTTGAGTTATCAATGTTTGAAATAATGCGTTGTTGTCATCGGGGTTTAAGAAATAAATTGGTATAGAATCTTACGACTGAGGTTCTAGATAATAATCAAGGTATGAGGTTGAACACATGTTCAAGGATAAGATCAAATGGCTATAGGTAAGGGTACGAGTATTCAAGTACTTCGAAGAAATAATTAGTGTTCAATATAACCCAATATTCAGAAAACAAGTTCGAGGTTCAATGAGAATTGGTTAAGAATTAACCATAAACTAATGGTTAAGTTGATTTAAGAATTCGGGTTTGAATAATTAATTAATTGAATAATTAACTAAATAATCAGAAAAATAAAAATAGGAATTTGTATTTTTGGATTACGGTATCAAATAGATTGGGTCAAATTTGGATCGGGCTCGAAAAAAAAAAGGTTCGGCCTCGAAACTGGCCCGGGGCAAAACATGGCTCGATCTCGACGCGAGACTTGGGATTCATGCCGAGGCCTATCCAACGATCAAAAACAGTGTTTTTGGCCTTAAAAATTTATTTAAGATATTTTAAGTATTTTGAGTGGATTAACACAATTTTTAGAGCTCTAGAATATGTTATGAAATTTAAGATTAATTTATATTTTAAAATGCTCATATAATATTTCTATGTTCTCAAAACCCAACATACATAATGTAATACATAGTGAAACATGTTTGAATGCATTTTAGCATGTAAAACATGTAATCATGCTTTAAAAACCACCAAAATACATAATGGCTCTAAATATTATATACCTTAAAATAACCATAAAACTCAAGTTTCTAGACATTTTTCAACACATATCAACATAATATAGTATAACATCTTTCACATAAAATTATTTAGACTTTATGCTTTACAAAACCAAATCATAAATATTTCAAAAATCCTATCATCTTAATAACACTTAAAATCATATCATCTTAATAACACTTAAAATCATATTAAGCTTTATTTTTTTATACTTTATTTTCTTGCAAAAACCATAGCATGCTTCATGCCTTATTTTCTTGCAATAATCATAACATGCTTCATGCTTTATAAAATTCAAATATCATGTTATAACCTAAGCATGCTCTTATGGATGAGGTTATTACCTCTTAGAAGATTTAAAAAGAAAAATAATAGATATGTAGAGAAATAAAAGTGTTGGGATGTTTGGCTAGCAAATCTCTTCCTCTCCTAGCTCCAAGCTTAAGATATTTAGAAGGTGTTTAAGAAGTATTTGGCTAAATGATCATAAAAGTACAAGCTTGCAAAGAGAAAATGACTTGAAAGTTTAAGTGGAGGGATGTTGAGATTGAAGTGAAAATGACTAAGTGTTGTTCTAGAAATACTTGTATATTATAACATTAGGGGAAATGAAAAGAGGTGGAATGACTTACATTCAAGCTTCTATTTATAGATAGAAAGTATATGTTTTGATGTGAAGATATGTGTAACAATAACTTGGAATAAAATTTAATCTATATTTTTCCCCTACATTTCAAGAACAATGCTAGGTTGGGAATTGATATGTGGAGTGTAGTGTTGAATGAATGAAGGAAAATCAAATGTGCTTTCCCTCATAAATTGATAAAGAATGAATGAGGAAAATTTCCATGCCAAATTCAAATAATGTAGGATAAAATTATAAGGAATATTGAGACCTCATAATTAGAAGCTTCTATTTAATCGATGAGATAGAATAATTAAGATGCAAGGTACACTTACGAAGATATTCTAATTTAAAGTGGTTATATATGTGTATTTATTAAATTAAAATAGTTTATATTAAACTTGAATATTTACGATTAATTCACAAAACTTAACATATAAAATTTAGTTCAAGAAAATCCTTATTTTATGAGGATTAAAATAATATTGAATATATTTTACATACTCAAATTCATATAATAATAAGAATAATGGTTTATTAATTTATGTGATTAAATCAAATAAAATATCATGTACTTTATGTATTTTAAATGTCAACTAAGCTCAACATCATCACAAAATACTCTAAACTTTATTTCATACACTTTAATATGCTAATGAATAATGAGGGTCAAAATTATGATTTAAATCCCACCATTTAATCTATCTATGGTTCTTGATTTTAATTTCTCGAACACAATAATATTTAATGATTAATTATGTGTCGATTAATCAATAACCCAATATTATTATATTATGATTTTATTACTCTTTCGGTTATTTAACTTATTTTGATTCGATTATGTAATAACCCGAAATTTTATAAAACGAAATTATTTATTTTCATTTATAGTAATTACTATTTATAATAAGTTTACACATTAGTAAAAGTTACGTAGTATTTATTTATCTGATTATTCAAATGAGTCCACAACGATCAAATTGAACCCAGTTTACAGAACTTAATATATTGTTGCATTCGTAATTTAAAACCTGACAATACGGTGTGATCCGTTTTGATAACTGACAACTTAATATTCCAAAATTAATTTTTAACGATTTATTAAACAGGATAAATTCAGCTTTTTACAAACGGTGAACCACGGGCAGCAACTGATCGCGAAAGTTCGAATGTAATTAAAAACCTTACTCAACGCAGCTTTCCAGGCGAAGATCTGACATCAAACGAACCAAAAATGTAACTTTGAATGCAATAAATGGTGAATATATTTTCATGCAAATGTGTTAATTTGCATGACAAGTTTCTACAAGTGTATTTAGCACAAATGGGTGTGTGTGATGACAACATAAATATTTGACACAAATGCCACAAGCAACAAGCTCATTTAAACGACCGGTTTCACTGAACCATCATCAACTTTTTGTAAATTTCATATTTTTGCCATGCACATCGATACATTCACACCACAACGTGTGAAACTATAAACTAGTAGAAACACACTCAGGGATGAAAACGCCATCAACAAAGTGAAGAAAACGATACACGACGAAGTCGTCATGCACCGACAAAATAAAATATTAATTTCACCAATAAAGATCTTCGAAGAGAAGGAAGCATCTCACTCGAATCCTTCTTGCAACTGGTTGTTTGCAATAAAGGACCCAAATGCCCTCCAAAAAATATGGCTATGATAGGACCAAAATCTGAGCTTCCCATTTTGCCCTCCTATTCTCGCACAAGAATGATTGGAGATCATCATTTTCTTCAATTGCAAAAAAACTAGCTTGCAGAGGGTAGAGTGAGAGTGAGGGAGTGTAGGTGAACTCAAAGAAGTGAAAGACTATGCCGGAGATAGCCAAACTTCTTCGGAGAAGAAACCCAGCCAGATTTTCTAGGTAGAGTTAAGGTTTTGGTAAGGTTCTCTCTTTCATTCTCCTCCACCATTTTAGTATATTCAATTTCTAATGTGTAGAACACGTTTCCTACTATCTAGATCGTCGATTGTTGGAGGTTGATCGGAGCAAACCTTGCCGGAAATCATCCAAAACCAAAGGTAGTTCACCACTATGTAAAATCGTATCTTCACGTTCAACGATGATGATCAGTTGTCATTTTGCGTTTAAATCTTGCATATCTATGTTATATGAGGTTTGGGGATCATGAATGTATGCTTTGATCGTGTTGGAAATGGCTGGATTGAGATAACTTCGTCGGAAGAAAGCTTCAGTCTGCCATTATTGCGAGACAGAAGCTACCCATTCGATTGAATGGGTGCTCCTATTCGATCGAATGGGGTTCCTTCGGAGGTGGAAAATCCCGACACCATTCGATCGAATGGAGTACCCCATTCAATAGAATGGACCCCTACTGCGTTGACCGATTTTACCCGTTTTGACCCAGGTTGACCCGTTTCGAACTCTAAGACCCCCAAACTCAAATATAATCTAATCTAAACATCCATTTATGCCAATCCTAACCCTGCGAATCAAAATCAATCAATACACACAGCCGGTTTACGCGAATCGTCATTATTATACTCTGGAATTTTCTAAACTTTATGAATTTTCACATATTTCAAATCAAACATCTTGAGTTAAAGATTCTTTTGAATCAACTTTTATATGTGGTCTGAATTTTCTGAAATTCCCGGACCTGACTGGCACACGTAAATCGAGAAAACAACTAGAACGTGCCATTTAACCCCAAAATCCAACCTAACCTCACTGAAATGAAATTAAATCAGATTCCGAGCTCGACTATCCCTAGCGAGGCTTGATGTTACCAATTGGAGACTCGACTCCTGTCAGTACCCCTAACCAACATGACACTCAATCAGTAATCCTGAACTAGTGTAATTAAACTACAAAGATCTTGTAAGAAACGAATCTTGATACAGTGATTCGTATTTTGCAGAACGAAAAAAACATGATACAAAATGCATTTTATTTCCAAATTAAAATGAAAGCATGATTTATTTTTCTGATGAGTGCCATGGCCTGAAAATATCTTATGATGCTATCTGATGATTTATATGATTGAATTGGACGAATCGGGCATCAATACGAATAAGGTGTTGGGGCTAGTACACTACGCGTATATCGATCAATAAGGATAAGGTCTTACTGACGCCTGACATCGAGACTAGTGAGGGAGGCCTACCTCTTGGCTCAGGCAAATGATAGCGTACATGTTTTAAAATGGTTTAGGGGATGGAAAATAACCTGCAGGTTTATCTGAAAATATTTTGTGCTCATAAGATGGATTTAACTAAAATCCTTATGTGTCACCATGATGCACAACATGACATTCAAAAATATGTATATATGATTTCGGGCATGTGTTCACTGAGTGCAATCAATATACTCAACCTCTGAATGTATTTCTAAATGTGTAGGCTGAGCAGCGGATGGAGGTGGAGGGTGCCGGAGCTGAAATAGCTTACTAATAAATAAGGCCTCAAGTTTCATATCGTCATATATATTACCCAATCATTTTCTTTTGCTACTATTTCTACAACTCTGATAACCAAAATCGATCTATGTTGTTTTTGCTGAAAGAACCATAAATTAATTATGTATCTTTAAGGACCCGTATCCAAACATTAACTGCTTGTTTGCATATTGTTATTTAATTATGAATTATTGTGTGATTATTACATTTGTTGAAAATGTCTGTGTATCGAATTGCTTCCCCTACCCCGCACGTCGCGTACCGACGAATCGGCTTAGGCCGGGGCATGACAGATTCAACGATAATTCCTAATTGCTGGAATAATTTGATTAATTAATTGGCATTCTTATTT
>AYJT01063751.1:0-20048 GCA_001278415.1 Ocimum tenuiflorum | reverse complement strand
TGCCCTGCCAAATCACTCCAATTGCTTTTAGTTGAAGAGGATGACAAACTATCTGACGAATATGAGTTACAACCTTCCACATCAGAATCGGCTGCACCAAATTCCTCGAGCCTAGTCCAGAATCAGAATCAAGAATTGCGGTGCTACCATTTGTTCCCATTATCCGAAATCCGAAATTCCGCCCTGAGGACAAGGCTGTTTCAAGGGGTCGGCAATTGATATGCATCAGTCAATAGTGATTCATATTTCCTTATTGAGTTGATTTAGAGATATATTGTTATTTCCTTATTGAGTCAGTTATTTCCCTAATTTAGTTATTTCCTTATTGAGTCCGTAGTTCCTTGATTTAGTTATTTCCTTATTGTGTCAGTAATATCCCTCATTGAGTCAAATTGTCTCCTATTTATAGGAGTCATTAGTCTTAGTTTGAGGCATGTTTTTGAGAGTTAAGAATTGAGGGATAGACATATGAGTCTGTAGTGTTAGCGTTTTTTTTCAGTTTATAATAAAATTACTTTACTTTTGCGTTCACTCTGCAAATCTGCGCTATCATTATTCTTCTCTACAATAGTGATGCTGGAACCATGCTCCTGTGCATCCTAAGTTTTCTTACTTTTTTTGTTTATTTAACTTCAATTTATGGCCAATAGGAAGAGCGGGATGCAATACTGGCTAAACTTGAAGTGTCACAAGCTCATTTAGAGCAGCTAAAACGCACCAATGTGCTAAATGATGCCTTTCCTATTTGGTATGATGGGGAATTTGGAACTATCAACAACTTTCGCCTGGGAAGACTTCCAAAAGTTCAGGTGTTTGAACTATGTAACTAGATTATATGTTTGCAGCTAGGTTATATCTTTCTTTAAATGTCTGCCTTATTTACACTTCCCTACTGAATTGTATAGGTTGAGTGGGACGAGATAAATGCTGCTTGGGGGCAAGCTTGCCTTCTTCTTCATGCAATGGCTCAATACTTCAGACCAAAGTTTCTGTATCCTTTTATAACAGCAAATATGTGCATTAATTTTTCTGTTCCATTTAGTATCTACCCTTTAATATGATGCTGTTAGTCATTTTGCTAGATGGTACTGTTGTGCCCTTATAGTTTCATACTAGTGAACTTGGGGTCTAATATTTTTTTTTACCTCTGTGGTTTCTTTCTTTTTTTGCATCTTTTTTTTCCGCTCTAGCACAGCATAATAGTGGTGTATGAATTCATCAGAATGTCAGAATTGAAACTGATATTACTTTGTCTTCTTAACTCCCATTCCTTAATTCTGGCTTTCAGATATCGCATTAAAATCCTTCCCATTGGAAGTTATCCTCGCATAATGGACAGCAACAACAATACTTATGAGCTGTAAGCTGAAAAGTGAAAACAATGCTCAATGTTTCTGTTCTCTGAACCTGACATTATTCTTTAGTCATATCATGCTAAAGGAGAGTAAAACACTGATAAAACAGCCTAATGTTACTTTGCATATTATGTTGATTCACGTTGTAAGATATAAATCTCAAAGCTATCCAATATTCCTATAGCCTTTACTTTTTGGACGACCTTAACTCTTCTTGCTTCATTATATTAAATAAATGCTCCATGCCTTTACATCTGTAGCTATAGTTTGTGTCTCTTTATTTTTATGGGACTTCTATTGGTTATTTAATTAACCACAATGGTATTAACATTACTTTCATTTTAACGGAGCCAATTTACTTATTTTTCAGGTTTGGCCCTGTGAATGTATTCTGGAGCACTCGTTATGACAAAGCCATGACATTATTCTTAACCTGTCTAAAGGAGTTCGCTGATTTTGCAAACTCAAAAGATAAAGAAAACAACATCCCTCCTGAGAAATGTTTCAAGCTTCCATACAAGTAAGTGGGATTATATGGACAATATGTATTCAATGATACTTGGTGCGATCTACTTGTTCACAAATTCATTTTGCTAACGGGTTCCTAAAATCAGTCTGAACTATCCACCACTATAGAAATAAATAACATTCTTACATTTCCTTGCTACTGCTTGAAGTACTGCAGTTCTTAATTTTTTCTTCTGATTTTCAAAGTTAACCTTAAGCTGGTAATTCTGCGGAATTTGTTTTCTTTTCACTAAATTGAGCGGTAATATTAAATTAGCAAGCAACCGTGTTGAGCTCTTTCCTTAGTGGTCCCAATACCACACTTTGAGTATCATGATAACTAAATGTTTTTGCCAGAATGTGTGCCAAACTGTTGAGGTTTCTGATTCTTCGCATCAATTTACAGGATCGAGAATTGGAAAATTACTCCATCACATAGAGTTTCAATAAACAGGAGAATTGGACCAAGGCTCTTAAATACACTCTCTGTGATCTGAAATGGGCTCTATACTGGTTTGTTGGGAACACAAATTTCCAGCCTCTCACTGCCAGTGTTGCTCCCCATGCCGAAGTCTCAGGTGCAGGGTCAACGTACAGGAAACGTCAGGCTCATATCGAGTCGCAGTCATAGTAACTCTGCCATATAGAAAGTTAGAAAACTAGAATGCTTGTCCAGTCAGTAGTAACATAAATCGGCGTCTTCAATTTGCATTCTTGTGATTTGAAATGATACCCTTAGTCTACCGAAACTGCATTTTCGAAGTTGCTAGCACATTATAGTCTTCTTGTTTTTTGCACTGCTACTTTTCAGCACATAATTCGAATGCCCATGCTTAATTTAGTTACAGATTTGCGATTTGTATGATTTACCATTGCAAGCAATTAGTTTGGTTGTTCAACAAGCGTTGTCTATGAGTTACTTCAATCTTCATTCAGAAAAGGTTTCTATCTTACTTTGATAATGTGTGTAAATTAAGAAGTTCTATAGTCGATGTAATATGAAGTTGTAATAAATCTGACAGATTGAAGAATAAAAACAGTTGTGCGAGGTTTTATGAGTCAGATTATGCAGTAGTGTATTGTTGTCGGAAGTTTTATGTTCTTACATACAAGTAAATTCTTGTCGGCAATTTCATTGGGATTTAAGGATGAATGCAAGAAATATGAAGAGAGAAAAAGGGATAAAACCAGCAACAAAATAAATAATAAATTAGTTGATCAGATTACCTAACTTAGATATTTAAGCATAAATTAATAGAGAAACTGCAAGGTTTTGTCTGCAGTCTTTCTTCTTGATTATTTCACGTGCTCCACTTCAAATTTTGTCATGCATCTCTTTCCTTCTTGCTAAAGCAAACTCTATAGTCAATAAATTGTTGGGTGGTTGGCTTCAAACTAAAACAGGTACTTGTGTTTTGGCCACCAAGAATATTGATAAAGATTTCTGCACATCCTCCTATAAGAACAACTTTAAAAACTCTCAACTCTGTAACAAAAGAACAAGACAAACAAAAAGAGAAACAAAACAGTAGACAGAGAGATGGCAGAAACTAAGAAGTTCATCGTAGAGATTGAGAAGGCAAGAGAAGCGAAAGATGGGAAGCCATCAGTTGGGCCGGTTTACAGAAATGCAATCGTTAAAGACGGGTTCAGACCACTGCCTCAAGGTCTTGACAGCTGCTGGGACAGTTTCTGGTAAGGACCCTAAGTTAGTAGAAACAAAGCAGAGCAATGGTGACTTCTTGTAAAAATTAGCCAGAATTTGTCATTTTTATGTACAACCTCCTTAGAAGGTTATGCAGTAAAAATTATTTCAAATATGAAATGAGTATATCGGGTTCCTCTATCTGGTGTGATGAAACAAAGAGAAAAGAAAGACAAAGAATTATGGGAAAATGGACTGTGCATGAATATGAGTTATAACACAATAAGTTTTGAGTTTTCCAAATATTATTTCAACTAAGTACCACTTTTTGCATTTTCTTTTAATGTTTTAGCTAAAAACACGTGAAGTAAATTCTTGAAAATATACCAACTCATTCTTATGGACTTATTGCAGCCAATCTGTGGAGAAATACTCCAATAATCGCATGCTTGGTGAAAGGGAAATGGTGGATGGAAAGGTATCGAGAGATTCATTAAATTTATGAACTACTTTTTTTCCATTTCTATTTCTACTCATGTTTTATTGAATATGGAAGATTTCTCATGTTTCGTTGTGATATCTTGCAGGCGGGTCGATATGTTTGGCTAACATACAAAGAAGTATATGATTTAGTCCTAACAGTTGGCGCCTCAATTCGTTCTTGTGGTGTCACTCAAGTAAGATTTGCACATATTTCAGATGTTGAGTAGGGCTTCAGGTTCTTTTTGAGCTTATATCTTGATTTAGCTTAGTTTTTGGTTCAAGATTCAAATTCTTTTGTATCATATGCAGGGTGACAAATGTGGTATCTATGGTGCAAATTGCTCGTGCTGGGTTATAAGCATGCAGGTATTTCTTTTTCTGATCATTCATAATGCTGTAATTTCGAGGCTAAGAAAGGTGATAGTATAGAAGAGTTTTTATGATTTTATAGTTTTGTATGCATATTCAACATGGGAATTTCTGTTCTGTGCAGGCTTGTAATGCTTACGGCCTTAACTGCGTGCCATTGTACGACACTCTAGGTAAGTTTTTCCGCGCATCTCTTCACATGTCTAATTCAGAAGAACATACAAATGGGCGTTTGTGCAGCGATTGATTGTTTGCTTCTGATATCAGGTGCTGGTGCAGTGGAGTATATCATCTGCCATGCTGAGATTTCAATTGCTTTTGTAGAAGAAACCAAGATTTCTGAGGTAAATCAAGTTTTTCACTCCCACCATATTCTGAAAGCATTTTCTGTTTTCTTGTAGTAACTGATTATTCTTAAACATAAATTATAGTTATTGAAGACATTTCCGAGCTCTGAAAAGTACCTCAAAAGTAAGTTTTGTATGTGTGTGTGTGTGCGTGTGAACTTGGAAGCACTTAAGTGTCAGAAATTTACAAAATTTTTATAGCTATTGTAAGCTTTGGAGAAGTGAATGAAGAACAAAGGCAGCAGGCTGGGAAGTTTGGCTCAAAGATATATTCTTGGAGTGAATTTTTGCTTCTGGTATAGCTGCTCCACACATAATACTTTACGAAAAAAAAAATCAACAACACTTTTTTACAGTAGGAACTCAATTTTTTTCCCTGCAGGGAAAGAGCAAGAAATATGAGATCCCACTGAAAAAGAAAACTGATATCTGCACTATAATGTATACAAGTGGAACTACAGGCGATCCTAAGGGGGTGATGATTTCAAACGAGAGCATTCTGTCGATTATATCTGGAGTGAATCACCATTTAGAGAGCATGAATGAAGAGGTATGACCTTTCCATTCTTTTCTATGCCAACAGTCTCTATTCTTGTATAAGACAACGCCATCACATTTGCTGTTGCATTTACAGTTCAGTGAGGCAGATGTTTTTCTGTCCTATCTCCCTCTGGCACATATATTTGATCGCGTTATTGAAGAACTGTTCATCTCAAAAGGTGCCTCAATTGGGTTTTGGCACAAGGTAAGTAGACTGTCTATTTGCAGCATAAATCCATGAAATGCTTCAGTTTTTTTGTTTTAAAACTTAAGTACAATATTAAATAAATCCCACCCTGGTGTCCCCACCGACTCGAACCCTTGACCTTTAAGGTCATGGGTAAGTTGCTTACCACTAGGTGGTACTTTATGAAATGATTCAGTTTGATGATAATAAGTGGTTCATCAGGATATAAAGCAACTCCTTGATGATATCAAAGAACTAAAACCGACTGTGCTCTGTGCTGTTCCACGCGTTTTAGACAGGATATATGCAGGTACAAGAAAAAAAAAGGGAACACGGTTTTAATTGTAAGATAGAGAATGTCCTAACACACCAAATATCCCAGGTTTACTGGAGAAGATTTCATCAGCTGGTTACATCAGACAGACTCTGTTCAACATGGCTTATTCCTAGTAAGTTTTTATAAAACGCATTCGATAAATTTGAAGAAGTCATACATATGACGATGCATTTGAAATTGCAGTAAGTTGCAAAACATGAGTAGAGGCTTCAAGCATGTGGAGGCAGCTCCCAAACTCGACAAAATTGTATTCAAGAAGGTGATGAATGTGTATCTTTTCTTTTGTAGCTCAGTTTGTCTTGTTTAGACTACACCCTCATATTATATAAGCTCACAATATCTTAAATGCAGATCAAAGAAGGTCTAGGAGGGAATTTGCGCCTTATCCTGTCTGGGGCAGCTCCGCTTTCTGCCAATGTGGAGACATATTTACGTGTTGCTACATGTGCTCATGTCTTGCAGGGATATGGTAAATTGAACAAAGAGATGGAAAAGAAAAAAAAAACAATAAATGTTCTTTCGATTTGTAACTAACTGTTGCATTTTGCTTCAGGTTTGACAGAAACTTGTGCAGGATCATTTGTGGCAAGGCCAGATGAGGTGGCAATGATTGGAACAGTGGGCCCCCCACTGCCAATTGTCGATGTGCGCCTAGAATCTGTTCCTGACATGGAATACGACGCACTTTCAACAACTCCTCGTGGAGAAATATGCATTAGAGGGAAGTGCTTGTTCTCAGGGTACTACAAGCGCGAAGATCTCACTAAAGAAGTGATGACTGATGAATGGTTCCATACAGGTAATAAATTCATTCAGATAATCTAGAAATTTCCAACTCATTTTGTAATAATGCTGACTGATCATTATTACAGGGGATATTGGTGAGTGGCAACCAGATGGGAGCATGAAGATCATAGACAGAAAGAAGAACATTTTCAAGCTTTCCCAAGGAGAGTATGTATCAGTTGAAAACTTGGAGAGTGTTTACTCCCTCTCGTCTAGCATTGACGCGGTGAGTTTCTGCTTTTGAATGGTTTTTGCCAGATTTTATGATGCCTAGGGTCATTATTATTGTTTGATTGTTTCAGATATGGATTTATGGCAGCAGCTACGAGTCCTTTCTCGTTGCTGTTGTCAACCCTAACGTTGAGTCTCTTGAGCGTTGGGCTCAAGTGAACCGAGTTTCTGGAGATTTTAATGCCATATGTGAAGATACAAGAGCAAAAGACTTCATTCTTGGAGATCTGACGAAGATTGGTAAAGACAACAAGGTTTGCTCTGACCATGACTTTTTAAAACATTTTTTTTTGTGAATGATCTTGTTAGTAATTAGTTTGTGTTTGCAGTTGAAGGGATTTGAGATCATCAAAGACGTGTATCTTGAACCCATGCCATTCAACATGGAACGCGATCTTCTAACACCAACTTACAAGAAGAAAAGGAACCAGTTCTTCAAATACTATCAGGTTTGCTCAAGGAGGCCTGTCTGAAACTAAACTGTATCTGTTTGAGAATCAATCTAATTGCAGTTTCTTGGGTTTATGTTGAACTGCAGAATGCTATTGAAGATATGTACAAGAGCACCAAATGAGTGACAGAGAGAGAGCATTTAGATTTCAAGTTCAAATTCAAGTATACCTTGTAAAAAAAGATGAGAGTAAACGTTGTGTGATGATCAAGATTATATGATACAATATCAAGATTTCCTCATCTCACCTGCTGTATTTCAATTAGAAGTTGGCTGACTTAACATATTTTGTAGTAAATCCACAAGATAAACAGTCAGTCAATGAAAACCTTTTTATCTTTTCCTCACAAGAAGCATATACAAATTTGGGTAGGATTCAAGATTTTTTGAAATTTGTAAAGTGATTATTCAACACACAGACTTAACGGGAGGGAGTCAAATAAAGAGCTTTCATGGGTCCTATAGCATTAAATCTTTGGAAGGTACAATAATAATATATAGTAGTGGTATGCATTTCCAAACAATGTACCGCAAGCAGTATTTAATGATATTACTAGATAAATATCTTTTTGGATGGAAATGGAATTGATAGAGATGGATGGATGGATGCCAATGAAACCAAATAGTGTAGTTTGGAAAGTAAAATTGGTTTAGTTACTTCCCACGCATAGAATTACTTAAATAACCCTGATTCTTTCGTTAAACCATTATCTTTCCTTTTCCACATTAGTACATAACATTGAGAAAATAATAAAAAACTCAACTACCGGTATTCCGTGATAATCAAGACAGCTTTATTGACGAGAAAAACTCTGCACCCACCAAAATTTGAATGTTTTTTTCAAGAAAAACATTATTACCAAAAAATCTTGAAATAAATTACAGTAGAAAGCAAAACAAGATTCTAAAAGTAAATAGGACATCAAGAATCTGAAGATGTTATTGCGTAAATGTACATGATAAAACCTTGGTTTGTAAGATTTTGATCATAGTGCAAAATACATAAGAACTAGGACTACAACAAAACACCTGCATCAACAGAAGATGGAGCAGCCATTGTTATTTGATAACTCCGGCCTATAAACTATGCCCGCATCAATCATATCCTACCATAGAAACCTATTTTTCTGATACATATCACCTCAGCCTAGACTAAGTTTCCCAAACACCCTCACCTAAGCTTTCGGGCTACGATTTCTCCTCATCCGATGGCGGGCATTGTCCAGGAACTGAATCCGAATCAACAAAGAACTCCTCTACTGAAACAAAGCCGGCCACAAAATCAGTATAAGTTGACACTGAAATCAAATTATGTATGTGTGCATCAACTAAAAGGGCCATATCATTTCTCACCTATATCCTCTTGTTCTGGAGAATCGAGTAGAATATCAGAATCAGAGGGCAAAAATGGCGAACCGGGATAGTTTCCGAGAGCTCCTAAGTCTGAATTTTATTTTTATTGAGCAACAAATATCACGTTAAAATATGGGAAATCATGCTCGATAATAGTATTGTGAAGAATAGTTGATTACGGAATTACCTCCCAAGTTTGATAAGTCTGCTGTTAGGTCTGAAAGGCTGAAATTCCACGGAATCTGAGCCAAGGATCTGAGGGAATCTCTGGAATTCCCAATTTCATTATCAGGAGGAAGCTGTAGTCCTACTGAACTTGCGACATCGGATGTAAAAGCTGTGTCGAGAACCGAAGTATCAACCCCCATCCCTGATATTTCTGATGCACTGAACGGAAAATGGCCACTCGATGCCACTGATGTCGGGCTTACTGGTATATCTGACATTGATGACATTGCATTGTTTGGTGGCATGATGGGTGATACATCGGCTGTATTAGTGTCGACCACCATACTGCAGAGAAAAAGTGAGCAAATCATCAACCTGAGCATATTTTAAATTTCTAGAAGAAAGCAGTTTGATCTCCTAATACTTGGCCACAGGAAAAAAGATAGGCCTTAGATGATATAATTATCTCTCTAAAAGAGATAGCAATACCCTCAGTTTCAGTTCACGTTCCAAAAATTGTTTTAGTATCTTATTTGACATGGGACTGACTACTATTCTTTTAGCATGTTATGAGCAAAATTGGCGGATAACCAACTTCAGGTTTTTCTGTAACATGTTCTTGACATGCAGCATTACTATATCAACTCAAGTAAGGAATACGAAAAGGGAAGAAATTCATGGCCATCATATTTACTAATATATTGAAATGTTAAACAAGAAACGGTTGTTCAGAATGTCACTCACTCGTTTCCAGAACTCATCCGCATTGGATGAAAATTTCCAGGAGCAGGAACTCCATTGACAATGTGACAGCTAGATGTCGAATAGGGTTGTCCGGTAGCTGGAACTGGAGGATGTGGTAAAACGGGGTATCCCATTGATAAGTTGTTGACTGCACTGCAAACAAGTGACACTGAATAATGATGACAATATAACATAGCAAGTATGACACATTGAACCAAATGTGTTGTAGCACCCCTAAGCAGGTAAGATACCCAGTGTTGAACCCTACCAACCCCAATTTCATGTTCTAATTCAATTTCAAAAAAAGAAAAATGACAACATGGTTCCAATTTTTTTTTTTCATCCTTCTATAATCGAATAACAAACAGGGTAGGAGAAAGCTAGCATTGTATCTTGAACAAGAACGCCGGAGAAATAGGACTTGAGTCGAGAAAGCAAAAGAGGGTGCGAGTAACTCCAGAAACATCTTTACATGCAAAGTTTAGAAGAATGAGTCGAGAAAGCAAGACAATATGTGTTCGAATCCAGAAGTTTTCTCACCTATCACGATACTCAGTACAGTTAACAGACAGAAGGCCTAAAATGAAGGAGAAACAGGAATAAAACAACGGAATAAACTAGAAATATGCATATCAAATAGTTATTGGCAGTAAAAACAAAAAAAGCATTATTTTACTTAATCACCCGGCCTTCAAAAATGAATTCTCTCTGATTGGATAAAAATAAAAAGGTAAAAATTTGAGGTTCGGACGCACGCTAATGGATGCTATATATATGGACAATAAAACAGAAAACATGCATCCACCCCAAATCAGAAGATTAGGTTTACCATTCTGCATTGGATGAATTCCATTCTGCATAGGAGCTAAAGGAACCTTTGGAGGCACGGGATACTTCATTAGATCATACTGATGCTCTAGCAAGTGATTGAATAATATTATTTGTTTCTTCAACTTAAGCCTTATGTAGTAGGCCCGGAAGAAGTCAGCATTTTCTTCCTCTAACTTCTGCCACACTACCGAGAAAGAAAATGAATGATAAAACACGTGTAGATAAAACTTCAAGCATTGTAACTATGGTTTCAAGTCCCATTAGCAATTTGTTATACAGATAATGTACTATCAGGGGAAGGTGCCATTAATAACATGAAAATATCTACCTAATGTTGTGAAGCCGGGATCTATTCTAGCACGATTCAGCAGTGTCTTCACCACCTCATCTCTATTCATATACAGCTGCAGACATCGCTCTATTAAATTCTGAACCTACAATAAATCAATAGGTAGTTTAAAATTTGTCACTGAAAACCCCTAAAAAGTGGGAGACAACAACAAGAAGAAAAAGCATGGAGATATATTATAGTCTCACAAGTTCAATATCCTCACGGGATACTTTTCTGTTGTCATTGCTTGATGCCGAGACTGAACCTGAGTCTGGTATAACATTCTCAGTGGCATTATTTGGTGGTTCAGTTTGGGAATCATGTGAAACAATATTAGGCTTTACGTCCTGTGAATCTTGCTGATCCTGCCAAAGGTTCAATCATTATTGTACATCAAATTAAGAGAAGAAAAGAGAGTTTCAACTTTGACATAACATGACTTAGAAGATAATTGCCAAGATGGGTGTTTATAGCTAGTTTTTAAAGGTTAAATCTGTAGTTATATGGTATGTATAGTTCTCTTGACATTGCAAGTCCATCTGGATGTTCATTTGCAACCGAAGAAGGGCCGGTGGAATGATCATGAATTCATGATACTGTTAGAACAAATTTTGAGCATTTAGAGAAGGAAAAGGAATAATGAATATAACTTCATTTCATCTCTTTTTTACTTTCCTTTTGGCTGTGGAAGAAGCATGATTTGGCATAAAAATAATCAGAAACGTGAAAGGTAAAAACCTAGGTGACGTGAAACCATTATTTGGCATAGTAATAAAGAACCAAAACAGTATAACCTAACACGCATCCATCAGAATGTAAACAATCTTAAAATCTACAAGTTCAAACCTGCACGTTCGTCATTTTAACTATGAGCAAGCTGAGTGCGGTTCACCATGAAGCTGTAGTATGTTACTATGGTATTGCTCCAATCAAATTTTAATAAATACAGCAAACTTCTCCACCTGAAACAGAAAAATCAAGTGTTATCTAATTTTTAATTGCATGAAAGCAATAGAGAAGTGCCTGTTGCTTCGGACAATTTCAGATCTCAATAGCATTTCAGGAAAAAAGACAATACGGATCTAGTTGAGGTCAAGATACCACATCTTGACATCACAAAATGATTTGAAATGGAGTAGATAAGCAGATTCTTTTATCAGGTATAAACACAAATAGAAACAATATGTGAATGCTGCCAAGTTGGAGCAAAAAATGTATACATATTTAAGCATTCACTAGTTGTGTCTGGATGCACAAGATCTAATAAAAAGGCATCTTGAGATTGGGATATATTGTCAATGCATTCAGTAAACCAACAATATGAACTAAATCTGAACAAATCAGATCAATTTAGAAGAAACCCATACAGTGCCAGCAACTAATTCAGGCTGAACCACCAAAAAAATTTCACTTTTCGCACTAAAAAATGGTAAGAATTCATATATTCTCATCTGAAAAAGAATATACATTGGGCCTCCGTAATTTGCTTCTAGTATAAAATGGGAACAAAGATTTGGCGCTTCTAAATCCAAGTTTTGGGGGGGGGACTCAAAATGCCCCACGAAAATAAAGATATCAAATATGTCCAATCTGTTAACTGATACCAGTATTTAAAAGTAGTAAATCAAAATAAATCCGTCAAAATTACCTACTTTCACAGTGTGCGATAATTTATATTCTTTAAAGATCTAGAGAACCTAAAAGGCAGTATCACCATCAAGGGTACACCAAATTATAGAAATTCTCTTAAAAAATAAAATAAATACCTTTTCAAGAAACTTTCAACCGCAAATGCCAAAAAGGTCAAAACTTTAATACTTATTTCGCGGAATTATGCAACCCCAGATTAGAACAACGGAGATTTAACTCCAAAAATTCCCACAAGCTGGACCAAGAACGCTGACGAGCAGTCTTGACGGTAGAATTCAAAACTAAAAAAATCTCCTTCTTAGACTCCAGCTAAAGTTGCACTCTTGAATATATTTTTAAGGGGAAAAACTTTATATCACTGAATTAAAAAGTGGGAAAAAGAGAAATAAGATAGTAGCTGTTTGTCAGAATGAAGAAGGATTTTGCCTTTTTGTAAAAATAGAAGCTAGGTCGAATCTTGTGAGGGGTTTTATTGTGGTTTAGTTGTCACAGTCACTGGAGAGAGATGATAAGTTTATGAACAGTGGAAAGTGAAGACAGACAAGGAAGAAGAAAGGAGATTGAAACGAAAATAAAAATCTGGGTCACCAAACAGCATCTAATGTTTTTGGTCTGAAATTGGCCTATTTAACACAAATTATGCACATTTTTTTAAACTATAAAAATTCGTTGCATTTTCGTTTAATGTTCAACCTATGTAAAATATCCCTCTATAAATGAAAAGTTTAACACATCAAAATCATACTTCATTCCCTCTAAAAAAATCATATTTCGTTAAGTAAAATTATGTGTGTTGATGCTGATGCACAATGTCATGTCCTAATATTTGAATACTGCATTTCGTTTTGTGAAGAAATTGAGAATATAAAATCGAAATGGGGAGTGATTATCTTCGTGAACTCTCCTTTTGTCCCATTTGTGAGTCATTCAATCTAATTGGAACTCTGTCTAATGCATTTTATTTAGAATTTGTAATTTAATCTATTTTAAATTAATTTGAGGTCTTGCACTTTTTAAATTATGGTTGTATTAGTCATTACAGATTTGTACTTCCATACGAAAATGGGACTCTAATTGTATTTTCATAAAAAGAAAGAAGTCGTAAGTTATTTTGATTGTTATGCGTATGGCAATTAATGCCATTTTTATATTCAAACCCATTATTATCTGAGATATGAAATTTGATTTCTTTTAGTGGGTTTGAAGTATTTATAGAACATGTGCCTTAAATCACGCCAGCTAGCAAATCTTAAAAGCGCAGTTCTATATCAAAGACCTAATGATTATTTGCTCAAAAAAATGGATTATCAAATCATAGTAATATTATTTTTCTGTCATTTGCATGTAATTTATCGAATTATAGTAATATTTATTTTCTTATTTTTTTTTTTTTGGAAAACCGGGTGAGGATCTTATCTTTAATATCGTCATGCGTCTCTTATCTAAGAATTTTAATACATAGGTGTCTAAATTAGGTCATTTTTAAGAAACATTTTTTTACTATCGGTAATATTGAATTTGAATTTAATATTTTTTGGTAAAGATGCACGTTTTTTGGTACAAGTATAGTGCTAGCCTACTAGGCTAGAATGGATCTTGGGCGAGTTACTCCTATCGAGTCGTAGTATAGTCACATCTTCACCTGATTTGGAGGATCATCCAATTCTTGATATCCACATGGTATACCTTATTCCCAGCACAGCCAAACAGTCAGCCACAAAAGTTGGTTCCCTGTAGACATGTTTGATTTGAATCCTTCAATTCCTTCATAGAAGTTCTTTATTTGTCTCAAAAAGTCCCCATGCAACCTTCCTTCTTCCCGGTACCCCTCCACCATTTGCACCACACTCTTATTATCCACCTCCACCTCAGCAAGAACTTGATGAAAGCCCCTAGCCCATGCTAACTCAAGTCCAATAAGAAGCCTCGATAATTGGGCTGTTGTTATTGAACAGGTGCATAAGTTTATGGCAAATCCTTCAATCCACTCACCTTCATTACCCCTCAATAAACCACTAGCACTCGTCATCTTTGTCGTTCCACAAAAGATAACATCCAAGTTCAGCTTCACCTAATCAGGTGATAGAGGTTCCCAACAAATCATAAATATCTCGTGGGTGTAGCCCGAGCAATTATGCCGATGTGTCATTTTCTTTCCCGCTTTGATGCCCTCCACATATTTTTTAATATGATATTCTTGTGTGGCTCCAAAGGGGTGTCGGTCCGTGAAAACGGCTTCGTTGCACCATTGCCATAATTTCCAAATTGTGATTCCTAAGGTACTCAACCACCCAACCCCATCCATTGCGGTGTTGGAGTTAAGGTTGTTCTCCAGCCACTTTAGAAGATCATCCTTAAAGAACTCGTTGTGGACCCATGCAGGGACCCATTTCATTCATAATTGACTTGCTAAGGGATAGTCCCTGAACACATGAAATGTGGTTGATGACACTCGTTTTCCACATTATTTTATGTCTTTCTCGTTATGTTTATTTAGTGTTTTTTTACGCGTGTTTGCTTTAGTTTTGTTATAGTTTTGTGAATTTCGTTGTAGAAAGTAACTTTGTTGTTTATTGCACTTTTTATGTGAATAATGGAGTGAAATTGTAATCATCAACGATTGGAAAGCAATTTGGGACTGTGTTGAATTGGAATTGAGCTGAGAACAAAGAAACAAGGCCCCGATCGAAGTTTTGAATTGAGAAAAAGGTCAAAATCCGAATCTAAGACGCATCTAACAACAGAGACATGAACACACGACCATTGGCCACGGGTAGGTTGCGGGCCCAGGCGCGGAGCGCACCTCACTTAGCCCCTTGTGAGGGGCGAGGTCCGGGTTGGGCTGCTGTTCCCTCCTAGACCAAGCCTCGTTTTCGGTCCTCCCGTGCCTCGGTGTTTCTAGGGCCAAAATGCAATATTCCCAGTCTGTTTTGCAATTTCCAAGAATTGATATGTATAAATTGGATATGATGTAATTAGGGGAACTCATCATTTTACATCCAACATTCACTCAACTTCCACAATTTCTCTTTCTTAGTTTAGTTAGGTTAGAATAGGTTCGATGGTTGGACCGTTGTTAATTTCTTTGATCATGAGCTAATTGCATTTGTGGGTCTAGGGTTTGTAGTTCAATTTGGGGATTTTGATGCTATTAATTGCTAATGTGATTTTCTTCCTAATTTAAGTTCACTTTTCTTGATATCTTTAATTCCTCACCACATTTAGGTACGCAAACTGATGTGTTGAGAGTCATAGTCTTTGAGCATCTGACCATATCATATGATTGTGTATTTTACTTGATTAGGGATGTATTGAGCATGTTGAATACGCAAATCTCGTGTTTAGTGTAGGTTTAAGTTTAATCATCTTAATTTCATCCACGTAGCCGCAATACTCACGTGGGTGCGGCGCACAATAACCTACGCCAAGGAGTTGTGGTCCTTTAAACTGCGAACTACTTAATTAGGATTAAATTGGTCACGCATTGCGATTGATTGGTTATTGCATTCCCTATTCAATTATGAAACCTAACGACCCACGCTTTTCCTTGTTGGTTTTCCTTACCTTAGTTAATGTTAGCTATTTTATTTCATTTGCCTAATTAAGTTTCTCCAAAACTTATAATTTACCTAGTTAATGGTGATGGCATGGATCTAGTACTTAGGTTGAGTCCGATATATTAATCCTTGTAGATACAATACTCGTGCTCACCGGTGTACCACCTACAACCCGTACACTTGCGGTTTTGTGGGTAAATAAATCCCGTGACCAAGTTTTTGGCGCTATTGTCAGGGACTAATTAGGATTTTGACTTGATATTAGTACGGTTGAATTATTATTACTCTAGGCTTTAATAAATTGTTTTTAAATTAATTATTGGTCTTTGTGGTGCTTGATAGGAATTGAATTGCTTATCAACTGAAAAGGGATTAAAAGCAATCAAGTGACAATGGATAGAAACAACACCATTGAGGAGTTGAGGCTGCAAGTGCAAGCTTTATCTGAAATGGTGTAGAAACAACAAGATGATAGGGATAAGGTGAACTGGGAGCAAGAGAAACTTATCCATGAGATGTTCACCTGGTCGGGGTTGGCGTGTACGCCAATAATTTTGAGATCAAGCTGGAGCTTGTGATTTTGGCCCAACGAAATACATTCGGTGGAGGCTCGTTGGAGGATCTGAATGCTCACCTCATGTGCTTTTTGGATGTATTTAATACGATCAAGATCAATGGGGTCTCGAACGATGCGATTCGGTTGAGGCTATTTTCATTCACTCTCTGAGACTCGGCAAAGCGGTGGTACATGTCTCTAGATCGTTCCATCATTCACACATGGAATGATCTCATGCCAAAGTTCCTTTACAATTATTTCCCACCGAGCAAGACTATCCAGTTTCAGTGTGAAATTTCACAATTTATGCAGCTCGGAAGTGAAGAATTATACGAGGCATGGGAGAGGTACAAAAATTTATTGATGAGATGCCCACACCACGGTTTTACTAAGGAGCAACAGGTATGCCAGTTTTTCAGAGGACTCAACACTTCCACCAGAGCTTTAGTTGATGCATCAGCCGATGGTGTTATTCTGAATCGAGGTGCTATCGAAGCATTGAGGATTTTAGATGAGATAGCTATAAATGGCTATCAATGGTCCACCAAGAAACCAATTTGAAGAGAACCGCCCAAGTGGAGGCCCAAGTTCATATAGGCATCAAAGATGAGCTCGCTAAGCTCACTCAACTAGTGGCCATAACTTTTCCACCAAGGGTCGAGGTTCAAATGTTGAAGGGTCGAGAGCAATTTGCACCAATGAATGTGGCCCATACGGGTGCACTTCAAATGACAACTACGGTGCCAAGAGTTGAGCCCTCTGAGGAAGTCAATTATGTGAATCACTACGGTGTCGGGAGTGACCAAATGCATCTCAACCCTCAAATTTCTACAGCCACGGTGGTGGAGATCAAGGGTACTACAACCAAGGTAGGATGCCTCATCCAGATTTCCCATATGCCAATCTACCGTTGGAATTCACTACTTCTAATGGTGAAATATTGGAGCCAGAGAAGTTAGCCGTGGAAGAATTGCTCCAAGAGTTTACGAAGAGTCAAAGTGCAAGGATGGAAAAACTTGAAGATGAAGTAGGCGCTATTGGAAAGCATTTGAAGATCGTTGAAGTTTACATTGGGCAGGTGACCAGTTTGTCTACACCTCCACCTGTACCGAGACAATTTTTCAGCAAAACAGAGATCAATCCAAGTAAGCAATGCAGTGTAGTCGCATCAAGAAGTAATTCAACCTCTGATGAACCATTGATGAGCTAAAGAAAAGGGCAAGAGTGAAGGCAGTGTTGGGGCTAGATGCGGAAAGGGCGCCTCGCCATCCTCGCATCCAGCTGGAATCGAGCCATAGGAGCAATGATCCATATCCGCCTTTTCTTCAGAGGCATGCTCCATCTCAACAATTTGACCCCGGTACTCCATCTTTGCCGCTTCCTTAATCGTCGGGCCAACAATGTTAAAAATCGATGCTTATTGAGAGGCAACCCAATGTTGATAATCGTTTACATGTTTACTTGCTTTATGTGTGTTTTGTGTCGTAGGTTTGTTTGAGTAAAAGCATGAAATAGTTGGTGGCTTATGTTTGATATGCCGAGACTTGATGTTTGATACATGCCAATGATAATTTCTTGGTTGAAAAATTCTATGAGTAGGCATGCAAGACCGATTTGTGTGGTGTGCATGATTGATAGATTTCATTGAGCTAGTAGTTGATGAACCAATGTGGATTATCAACCCGAGGTGTCATTACTTTTATTCTACCTTATTTTTCTTGTTGAGTGGTTCATGCATGCACACTTATGTCTAGAACTTGCTTTGCTCCGTACTTGAAGTTGCATTTGATTTGCTTAAGTTTGGATATGACATGAGGCCATCTTTAGTTACACTCTCATTCCCAGCCTTGTGAACCCTTATAATTATCAATTGTTCCCACTTTTGAGCTTCTTGAACCTTTGTTTCTGAAGCCAGGTGATAGGAGGTTATAAGGGAGCATGCGTAAGGGTATCCGAAAAATGTGCTGATCTTCTTTTTCTTGTTCGGGACGAACAAGTTTTAAAGTTGGGGGTGAGGTGTTGTGAATGACAAATGAGCTTATGCTATGTAATTGAGAGCAATTACGTGAAAAAAAAATTGCATAAAATAATAATAATAAATAAAAATAAAATGTGTGCTAATTTTTAATAAACGTATTGCTCGAGTGATTTATGTTGATTGAAGCTCATCATCGTTGTAAGTAGGATGTGTGTTTTTGTTCAAAGAAAAGAGGTAGAAGATAACGAATTTTGTCATACTCGGGTAGAATTGTTCAGAGGCTATGATTGATTGATTAAATTGATGAAATTTTTGTTACTTAGCCATATTTTCCCTACCTTCTTACCCTAGCGTACATT
Source organism: Ocimum tenuiflorum (assembly GCA_001278415.1). Classification (NCBI taxonomy): domain Eukaryota; kingdom Viridiplantae; phylum Streptophyta; class Magnoliopsida; order Lamiales; family Lamiaceae; genus Ocimum; species Ocimum tenuiflorum. The sequence continues at coordinate 1,283 of AYJT01063751.1, read as the reverse complement.
ACAACCGAATAAAAGTCCTCATTGATCTATTATCTTTGCATTTCATCGAGCGATGAAGAGTTTAGGGACTTTGCAAGCTTATGGTTAATAATGTGCATCCATTTGAGCATATGAGTGATACACTTACCCTCTTAATGCGCATATGAGTGTTGAGTGTGTGTATATATATATATATATATCCTTTGAGAGGACCAACAATGCTAGCTCGGTGATGATCTTGATATTGTGTACATTGTGCATTAAATTTTAAATTGTTTTGCTCTTTGCTTTTGGGTTTTGACACATGTGTTATCTTCATCAAGGTTCACTCTTGTTATGTTCTTTGTCTTTCCCTTGTTCAAGATAAACAAGAACTAAAGTTGGAGGTGTTGATAACACTCGTTTTCCACACTATTTTATTTCTTTGTGGTAATGTTTATTTAGTGCTTTTGATGCATATTCCTATAGTTTTGTTATAGTTTGTGAATTTCGTTGTAGAAAGTAACTTTGTTGTTTATTGAACTTTTTAGGTGAATAATGGAATGAATTGTAATCATCAATGATTGGATGCAATCTGGGACCGTGTTGAATTGGAATTGAGCTGAGAACAAAGGAAAGAGGCCCCGATCGAAGTTTAGAATTGAGAAAAAGGTCAAAATCTATATCTAAGGCCCGTCCAACAACAGAGACATGAACACACGGCCATGGGCCCCCGGTAGGCCGCGGGTCCAGGCGCGGACTGCGCCTGGCTGAGCCCCTTATGAGGGGCGAGGAATGGGTTGGGCCGTGGTTCCCTCCTAGAACGCACCTTGCTTTTGGTCCTCCCGCGCCTCAGTGTTTCTAGGGCCAAAATGCAATATTCCCAGGCTTTTTTGCAATTTCCAACAATTGATATGTAGAAATTAGGTATCATGTTGTAACTAGGGGAACTTATCATTCTAGATCCAACATTCACTCCACTTCCAATTTTTCTCTTTCTTAGTTTAGTTAGGTTAGAATAGGTAGGTAGTTTAGCTTGGGAAGGAAACTTTCAAGTTGTGCTATATTCGTCGAGAAATCCGGGGATTCGACTTCGGAACCACAACAAGCTTGATTTCTATTTTCTTAATCTCTTTTTACGTGATGATTTCGATGGTTGGACCATTGTTAATTTCTTCGATCATGAGCTAATTTCATTTGTGGGTCTAGGGTTTGTAGTTTAATTTGGGGATTTTGATGCTATTAATTGCTAATGTGATGATTTTCTTCCTAATTTAAGTTCACTTTTCTTGATATCTTTAATTCCTCACCACATTTAGGTATGC